>JBBPQJ010000248.1:0-10176 GCA_038092415.1 Xerocomus tenax
TCTGACGGCGAACAGAGAAGCCACATGGATACCAGTATGCGAGCCTTCGCCCCGTCGTTATGAATCTTACGGTGATCTATCTAGCGACGAAGCTCATCAACAGCTCACTGATCGTTGGAGGCATCGTGGTCACGATTATTTCGAGCTCGTAAGGGGCTTCTCTTTGTTGTTTCACGCCGCCTGACTACCAAAAGTTTGGTCTACTACTTCGTGCGCAAGGAAATTGCGTCACTGCACAGCCATCGTTCGACTACTATTCAGCAGGACCCAGATACGCTAGAAGACAACGAAGAAGACGCTCCCCTCCTTCCAGGCTCCTGATCTCAGTAACTGCACACCATTCCTCGAGATGCGAGATTGTGTATCACGGATTCAGACACTTCCAGACTTGCATTTGGACTACACCTCGCATACCGGTATATCAAAACGTCCACTTGTGTAGATAAGTGAATAACGTATACCGTACTTGGAGGTGATCTATAAGACCTAGTAAAGATGTAGGAACAATAGAGACAGGCTGGCCCCGACAAGAAACACGAGGATGAAAATTCTGCTGTCCTTTGCCCTCCGTCTTGCCTCCCTGAGTTGCACGTTGCCCTTTTCAACAGTGGAAGTAGTTGCTATTGCATCTTCATACAGCTGTTCGGTAAGCTCAGTCTGACGCGTGAGGTGCATGATGAGCTCCATTTGGAGATTACTGATGTCCATCAACCGCGCCTCCGCTTGTTGCACCGACTCTAGCGTGTCCTGAACTGACCGTAGGATGTTTGCATTTTCAGTCTCGAACTGAAGAATTTGCGATTCGGTTAGCTCCAGTTCTTCTTCGTCGTCATCAGAATGCTCCACGGAAAGAGTGGGTTCAAGTGATTTGACGCCAGCAGATCGGCTAGAGGTGGAACCAATTGTGGCAGCAATGCCAGATACAAGCGCAGAGGAAGCACCACCAAACCAGCTGTCGCTGGCTGGCTGTTGCCTCGCTTGTACGGCATCCCTCGAGGTTATTGTCATAGCCTCGCGAGCAGCACTGGAACCGAGCGTCCGCGTTCGTTCAAGCTGTCGTTTTACGCGTTCCTCCTGTAATTCCTTCTGGTGCTGGCTTGCCTCGGTTAACCGCCGACCGAGGTACCACGTTATGCCGGCATGGTGGGCAGCCAGATATTCTGGAAGCATAGCTGAGTCGCCTTGCACTAATCTCGCTGGGAGAAATCGTGCGAGCGGATTCATTTTACGTGCAGCCAGCTCTACACGTCCTATTCAGGTGAAAGAGTTGGAAGAGCTGTTCTGGCTGAGGAACAAGACGAATACGCACGCTTTTCAAGTGCTTCCATCTCCTTGACTCGGTCCGCACAACGCGAGAGGATGAGTCGCGCCTGGAGATCTATTTGGTCCCTCTCCTCGTTGGAAAGATATTTGATATCTGACCAGAGCTGGGAGTCGTTGAGGTCAAGATTTCGAGAGCCTTGCCGTACAAGTGGACTCGAGCTAGAGTCGACGTTTAGGTAAGGTCGCCGAATGTTACCCAACACCCGCGTTAGAGCGCGGATGTGGTTCAGCTTGGAAGGCCGTGTCAATGGTGGGGCAAACGGTCGGTACGCTGGACGTACGATGATGTAGGCCTCCTGCACATAGCGTTTCCCAAAAGTATCACAAGGCTCAGCCTCTGTGGCTAACTTTCGTCGTTTGGCGGGATGAGTCAAGTCTTGCTTTGACTTTATGGCTGCTCGGAAGTCTGCAGTGCGGTCTATGTATCCCATGGTCAGTGAGCAAGGCGTGTGTTAGGTAGATCCACGTGACTGGAGGTCAAAGTGACCGCACAGCCACATTCAAGTTTATGTTTGATGCGCTGAGAGCTGACAACGTTGTCTGCCTGGCCAACGACTGTCTCTCGGCGAAAGATTGACTGCGGTCCTTGTTTGAGGCGTACGGTGTCTTTCTCACCACCGTCTGCCATAGTTTGCGACTCACAAGGCTGCTTTGGTATATAATACATTATAGAATGATCCTGGCAAGCACCGGATTTCCCTCGTGGAAGCCAATGTTGTGACGCAGACGCATGCGTTGTCGATATCTCCCATTAGTACAACAGCCTTTGTTCCCTGAGTAATTGGCACCGTTAGATCGAACATCACCACGACCGAGTTGGACGACTCACGGCAAAAGTCATCCACCGTTCTCAGCATGAGTCTGCAGGTGGTGTGTTCCGCGAGATCGAGAACGTCCCGTTCCATTACATGTAGACAGTTGATAGCGGCCACTTCCTTCATCTCCTTGGCCTGCTGGAGTGTCATCTCCGATTTGCCCATCATCTCTGTGCTGATTTGAATACGGCTCCGCACGAGCTGAACCAATGCCAAACCGGTTAGATGCACGCACCAGCGCACATCTAACCGTACCAGATCCGGACATAGACCCGTAGGACCGTACAGAAGCTGCAGCTCCTCGTCCGAAATGTCGCTATCGTGCAAACGGAGCTCTTCTAGCCGAGGTAACAATGTGAAGCATTGCACCAACTCCTCCCGAGGTAAGTCTACATCGTGTAACTCAAACAATTCTATACGAGGTGACGATTCCAGGAATTGGCAAATCACCGAGCCAGATGAGGGGTGTTGTCCTGAAGAACAGCGGAGGATGAGCTGTCGGAGGGCTGCAGCTCGCATGTTATTGAACACACCGAGAAGTTCACCAGTTACCATAAATACGATGGACTCGAGCTGAGGGAGCTCCACCACGTCGACAGTGTCAGGCTCGTAATGGTATTCCGAGTTGTCGGAGACATCTAGCGTCAAGTGCTTTAGGTTAGGCAATTTAGCAAGCATGCTCGCCCATCTTGAGGCAGGAACGGGGTTTGAAAGAACCCTCGAAGTTGACAAGACAATGTGCAGATCTGTCAGTTGGAAAGGAATGCTCCACCGGGGCAAATTAGGTAGCTCGATATCGAGCTGGCGTAACAAGGGGGCATCGTGGACAGCAGAAAAGTCGACAAGGTCTGCCGCAGGGGTTTCCCAGTGAGTGAGGCAGTTAAACCTGCGTAACTCTGGGAATGGGTGGTGCATTAGTGACAAAATGTGGTTTAACTGGGCAGAGTCATGGGTTCGGATGGTGATGTTCCTCCATTGCATAGAATGCTCAAAGAGAACGAAGAGGATTTCTTCCGTGGACAGTAGATTGGCGGGAACATCAAGGGTGATATGAAGTGGTGACTGGCGTGCCCTGGAAAGCCATAACTTCGTCCTAGTCAAGGCAGTGCCTAGACTACAGTCGATATAGATACGGGACCAAACGCGTGGGTATTCTGCTGCCTTTCTCCAAGCGGAACATACATGTGATGCGACGAGAGGAGCGCGAGTCCAACCACATTCGGCACATAGTTGGAAGACATCAGCAAGGATCTCGGGTGGGATGCGCCGCGCAAGCGTGATCAGTGACCGGTATTGCCGAATGTTCTCCTGATACTCCATCTTGCGAAGACGAACTCGCTCCAATTGTGCCATGATTGTTTTTATTTCCGAATTAAAGGCAGCAATGACCTGCTCGTCCTGGGCTATTGCACACCCAATCATGTGGATATCGTCTTCCGTAGGGTAGCGGTAGGAAGACATCTTTTGGGCGATTGGGGGCAGCCTATTCAAATACTTTGAGTGTCCCAGGGAGAGTATACTGTAGCTCAGACATACACCATCGTAGTGGGAACGAGTCAAGCGTAAATGTGACTTGGTGTCACACTACAGTTTGACTTTGACCCACTTGTAAGTACCATTTGCTGGCTGGTCTTGTCTGATGATTCAGAGTGGATGCTTCATTGACCCGCGTTCTTCGTTCGCTGGGTCGAGCTGGAGACTACAAATGTTCTAGATACTTCTGACATTGTTATTTCTTCGCTCCGTTTCGAACCGTGCTCAACAGTTTCTCAGCAGCACTCCATGGACCCTCGTCGAGCGCGTGACCCTCGCCTTGCGCGCGTCGATCCCCGTCTACAAAGAGTTTCTTCGGGCTCACCTGCCCCGCCAGCACCACAACAACAGTCTTGGCCATCAGCTGATTCCCATGTAGCACCTCAGCAAGTGCAATACCAAGCGTCACCGGATGTCAATTCCAACACGCCAACACTGTCTACTAATGAAGCACCTGCCTCCTCCGTATACAAACCACGGCCGCTCTTCTGTGTCGTTTGTGCCAGCAACCAGGTAATGATGGGTTATGCCACGCGTATACGCGGACTGACGCCGTCCAGAATCGCTCCATGGAGGGACATCATGTCCTTCAGTAAGCAATGGATCCGCACAGAAAGCGGAGTTTGCTGACCAACGTTCAGAAAAGCAGGTTACAGAGTCATCTCATATGGTACAGGCTCCGCTGTTCGACTTCCAGGCCCCTCGATAGATAAACCCAATATCTACTCATTTGGGACGCCTTATAATACTATTTATGAAGAGCTCCAGGCCAAAGACCCGCGTTTGTGAGTTTTGGCCAGATATCATTTCTTCATATGGACTTATGGGCGCAAGGTATACGGCAAACGGCCTATTGCAGATGCTGGACCGCAATCGCAGGATCAAATTAGCTCCAGAGCGGTGGCAAGATAGCAGGACGATTGCAGATGTGGTCATCACATGCGAGGAGCGCTGTTTCGACGCTGTATGCGATGGTAGGTCCGCCCGAGACACGAGGCAGTTTTAATGCTGATAAATGGTGTAGATCTGCTCGGACGTGGCGGCGAATTCAACAAGCCCGTACATGTTATTAATATTGAGATCAAGGACAACCATGAGGAAGCACTGATTGCGGGAAAGGCTATGTTGGACCTGGCTGCGGCGGTAAGAAGCCTGACAGATAACTTGGGCCTCGATTATGGGCTGATGAGGGATAGGTCGAGGCGTCGCAGGATATCGACGAGGACATGGACCGGATACTTCAGGTGCAGCAAGAGCGACATCCGCACAGTATATTGCATGGGGTTGCTTACTACTAGATCGCGCGACAATTGCAATTGATGTTATCACTCGTGAGAAGTGAAGACGCCATATTTCATCATGAGTGTCCGAACATAAAAACCCCACTGATAATCAATCACACCTTTTTATCGCACCGCATCATGCCCGCCCTCCGTCTCGGTAACACTGCACCAAACTTCAAGGCTGAAACTACAGCTGGTCCAATCGACTTCCACGAGTGGATCGGCGACTCTTGGGTAGCGTCTTTTCCGTTTCCTTCATCTCCATCTCATTTGTTCGCCAGGTCATCCTCTTCTCCCACCCCGGAGATTTCACCCCTGTCTGCACCACTGAGCTCGGCGAGGTCGCTCGCCGCACCCCAGACTTTGCCAGTCGCAACGTCAAGATAATCGGTATTTCTGCCAACTCTCTCGATGACCACCACAAGTGGATCAACGATATCAACGAGTATGGATCCAAGTATGGGCCCACCAACGTCCAATTCCCGATTGTAATCCGTTCCCTTTTCATGTCTTGTGCGGTCTCACGATCGTTGGCAGATTGCCGATGCAGACAGAAAGATCTCGACGCTGTACGACATGCTTGACGAGCAGGATGCGACCAACCGTGACAGCAAGGGTCTTCCCTTCACGGTGGGTGTGATCGACCGCTCGCCTCCCCATGCTCTGCTCAACGTCCAACAGATCCGAACCGTGTTCGTCATTGACCCCAAAAAAGTTATTCGCCTGACGATCTCCTACCCCGCTTCGACGGGCAGGAACTTTGACGAGATCATTCGGTTAGTAACATGCTTCTTCTCCCTTCTAACTCCGCACTAACTGGGGACCTAGTGTGATCGACTGTAAGAGCGCACTAGATTGACCAGCTTGCTGAGTCTTAAAGGATCCATACAGCTCTGCAAATCGGCGACAAGTACAGGGTGACGACGCCCGTCAACTGGAACAAGGGAGACGATGTGATCGTGCACCCGTCCGTCACTAACGAGGAAGCCAAAACGTTGTTCCCCAACGCGACCACCCACAAGGTATGTCCGTGGCTGCACCAAGGACTCATGCTGACTGGCTGTCCCGCAGCCATACCTGAGGACGACGCCGTTGTTGGTGTGAATGAGTAGGCAGATGTTGCTAGTCAAGATTGTAATTGTAAAATGAATCGTGTATGAATCCAATGCGTAAACAGTGCACAACAAAAGATGCCGACGCGCGTACACCGTGACTTGATTAGTTCCTCAATCTGTCCCTTTTAATTACTCCTCATCCATCTTCCAAATGGCTAGTGCAGACGGCGGCGCGTACAGGTATGGCATACACGCCTTAGCCTGTCTTCAGGTCTAATCTCATTCGTCAGCTATTCCCTGACCGTCTTTTCGCCGAGCGGAAAGCTTGTGCAGATTGAACACGCTTTGGCCGCCGTTTCACAAGGGACCACAAGTCTCGGGATTAAAGGTATCATCATCATAATATCCGCCTGTCGGAAGTTGATCTCTTGCAGCGTCAAATGGCATCGTCATCGCCACGGAAAAGAAGTCGTCCTCTATACTGATAGACGATTCAATGATCGAGAAGGTGGCAGTGGTGTGCCCTAACATCGGCATCGTGTACTCTGGCATGGGTCCCGATTTTCGCGTCCTCATCTCCCGTGCACGCAAAAGTGCTCAGGCGTATTGGAAAGTTTACGGAGAGTATCCACCCACGAAAGTTTTGACTCAAGAGATTGCGACCATCATGCAGCAAGCCACACAGTCTGGGTAGGGTCTGATCTCGACACGTGACTCGCTTGCTCACACATTTTTTTCATAGTGGTGTGCGTCCGTTCGGCGTGTCGTTATTGGTCGCAGGATACGATATTCATCGTGGACCATGCCTCTATCAAGTTGATCCATCGGGATCCTTCTGGGCTTGGAAGGCCAGTGCAATAGGTAAAAATATGGTAAACGCAAAGACTTTCTTGGAGAAGAGGTAAGTTCCGACCACGTTGACCTGTCACGGTGATAACGTAAAAACAAGATACAACGATGACATTAGCCTGGAGGACGCCATTCATACAGCCTTGTTAACCCTTAAGGAAGGGTTCGAGGGACAAATGACAGAGAAGACCATCGAGATCGGTGTAGTAGCAGTGCCGACTGCAGAAGAACTCGATGCCGGAAAGGAGGGGGGGCCAACTGGCCGCCCGCGACCTACTTTCCGTAAGCTGACCGAAGAAGAAGTCAAAGATTATCTGGCTCTGTGACATGTATTATACTTTGCGTACGTTTTACCCCGAATTGCTTTACTCCGTCACTTCTTGCTGAGCACCCCTTGCCTTTCACATGAACTGCTTACAACGAGTCTGCTTGTTCGTGATCCGAGATAACAGTGACTTGAGCTCCCCAGATTAACGCAAGTCGAGAGAATGTTCCCGGCCTTGCCACTGATCATGGAAAAGGAAATCCAGTACACTTTGTCACCCACCCCTGATCCACCGGCCATCATTAGTTGCGTTCATTCACACCTTCTCTTTATCGTGAGGTTTCCGCTCAGTTCTTCGCGCCTTTTAATTAATTCCCACATGCATTCAGTGAAGCCGCACAGGATAAGTCTGACCCAAGTTTTATCTCAAGTCCGGCCGCCTTGACGTGATGTACGAAATTAACCAACGAGTATGTGATAACACAATCGAGAACATTCCACCTCTGGTGTGACGGGACTCGGCGGGAGTATGCATAAGGCAAAACGGAAAGTGGCTCCTGTACTTTGACCGAGATTTAAAGGAGGGAGTCTGCGCCATGTTCCCCCAGCATTCTTCTTTTCTTTTCCATGTCTCCTGAGCGTTCTTCGAGTCTTATTCAGCGGCCAGCGCAGAGAAGGCCACGGTCGGGGAGAGCATGCAACTTTTGCAGGCAAGCGAAGCAACGTGTCAGTACTACCCCTCGCATATAACCGTCAGCCATGCTCAGCGTTCACTAGTGCGAGGCTAGTGAATATGGGACAAACGATCGGCCATGCCGTCGTTGTGTTTCGCACGACCTCGATTGCAACTTGTCCCGAGCAACTCGCTCCCAGAGTCCGAGTTCGGGACCTGGTGTCCAAGGCCCAGGGCCATTTCAACATCATATCGTGCCGCCCTCGGCTAGTGGCCCGAACGAAGAACCGATGTTAGGCCCGGCTAGCGTTCAGTATGCACAGCAACCCGACTCGGTTGGAGTCCCGACGGGAGGGTGGCCCATGCTCATGGTGCACCCGGAAGAACGACGAGGCTCAAGTGCCAACACCTTTGCGCCTGGACAGATTGCGTATGTCTGTTCACAAGATTTCGCCGCTTAGATATTCAGAAAAGTTCTTAGGTCGGGGACATTAAGCTTTACACCCCTCGCGCCAACCATCGAAGGCTATCATCAGAGCTAGTAAGGTGCTGCTCCTTCTGCTCCCTTCTCCTCCTCACAAATCATTTCAGCCTAAATGCTGCTCAAGGCCATACCGATCCGGGGTTGCGCTACTATCCTCAGGGCTACTATGAACACGCAACGTCAGTCAATTTAACTTTTTTGACATGCCCGGATTTATGATGTTCGCAGAACTTCTAATACTTATACGACCAGTTATTTCACTGAGAGTGTCAACAACGGCGAAATGATCATGGGGTTTGATTCTCACCATCATGCTCGTAACTTTATGCCTCATGTTGCGCGATAGATATGTCGTGGATGGACCTCAACTTGGCGATGATGGTGGTTCCGCAAGCGAGCAAGACGCTAATCTTTTCCGCCGTGGATTGTAGTCCAGTGTGTTTACGATAGGCCATTCTGTGGACTTGTGCTTGTGCTATTCTTCTTGATTGGACACTGTTCTGCGAACGTGCTAGTGTTTTATGATCTTATCCTGTTTTTTTGTTTGTTACCGTTGTCTAATCAGGTGTTGACCATCGGCTCTTGGGTCCAAGCGCGTCCTTGCAAGGGCGCTTGAGCAGAAATGAACACCACGCTGCCGTCGCATGGGTCAGTTCGCGTAACTCACTTTCACATGTTGGGTCATCCAAGCACCGCCACGCAGTCACTAACGCGGGGTCATGCACTGCATGCAACTTGACAAGCTGAATCAAACCTTGTTCTCTTATTGGGCATCGTTCCAGGAAAAAGAACCGGATCTGCGAATTAGTGTGATCCACACCTAGTCGGTGAGGCCAGATTTGCTCCAGCGACAAATGTTAATGTTTTTTATGCCTTCCTATTCCAGGACAATGAGTTGTGGCTCGAGTCCGCCGGGGACGCGATCATCTCAACAAGATCGAGTGAAAACGCGTATTCCAACCCTCTAGACTGCGGTTCTTGGAGTATGTGATCCTCGGAGCCCATTTGTTTCCGAATGCCCTATCTCGAGGATAGGAGTGGAACAACAGACGCGCAGACATACAACGTGGACTGGCAAGGACAACGTGTACATCGCGATGCGTATACTCACCATGCTGTGCCAATCTCATTGGACTTGACTGCTGGCAACCATTATACTGCTGAACACGACGCGGTGAATTTCATTTTCGTCATCGCCAGAAGACGTTGTCCAGACCTGCGGTGGAGATCCGAGTGATTTCTTTCACCAGATCATAGGCCCATGCCTCTCAGCTGTTGATCCTTGAACAACGGCTTTTGTGAATCACGCATCTGACTGCGAGCGTACGACTGTGTATTTCATTTCTCCTCACCGTATATCTAGGCTCTTGGGACCCTTTCAATGCCCAGCTTTCAACACAACGATCATGAACGCAACGTCGCAAAGAGCAAGGGAGGCTTGCGAAGCCTGTCGCAGGAGCCATAAAAAGGTGATTCCCCTCCCTTTTTAGCCGACGCACTCTCAACGCTACCTAGTGCGAGTTCGACGGCAATTCCGGGTGCCGCCGCTGCGAGCGAGTTAGGGTCCCGTGCAGCTTGTTCTCGCTGGCAGAGGCAACAGCTGTAGCCAATCAAGGCGCTTCGTCCTCGGCGGCGACAGAGTTGGCCCCGGCCTCTTGGGACGGAACCCCCCATAATCCCGCTCCTCAGAACCCGTCGTACCCAACTCCTCGGGATAATTTCTATTGGGACGTTGTCTTCCTCACGGAAGCTATTGGGGAACAATACCCCGCAGACATGATGATCCAAACATCGTAAGAAGCTCATTTGACTGGTTCATCGTCTGCCCCTTGACGCGTTTTCGCCAGCCTTGCCCATGAAGGCCAGAGCGAACAGCCCGCGATGACCCAAGATGCG
>JBBPQJ010000249.1:0-10169 GCA_038092415.1 Xerocomus tenax
TGGAGCTGGCAAGTGGTGTCTTGATAGCGAGTGCATTGTATTGGACGAGCCTTTATATGTAGCCAGCTGGCAGCGCTGAATGGGGATCTGGTTTCGGGGACTTATATCTTGACACAGTGACACGTTTTATCCTTGCCTTCCTGCGGAGTTGGCATATGTTGGCGGAACGGTCTTATTAACCCTCTGCTTCAAACCCGGAGTAGCTGTGCGCCTGTATGTAGGCTCCCCGAGGTTGTGTCAGACAGTCCTCCCAACCGTTCGCCCTCGAAAAGCCTAGCGCTCCACCCCCGCCGCGTACGGCAACTGTAAGGTTTGCGCCATAAAAGTTCCACTGACTTTACGTCTAATTGCTCGGCTTACTATAAGTGCCTCAGTGGCTGAGGCCTTCCCACGTCGTAAGCGAACAAAGGCACAGCCGACCTTCCCGCGCAGCTCTTTTTTAAGTGTCCCGAATGCGAACTTTGGACCAATGCAAGTTCACTACTGTATCATTACGGCTAAATATGTATGTCCCCTTATATTTTTTTATGCCTTGGACATGATGCCTCGGTGGACAGTTGTGCGGCGTTTAGCTTGAATACGCTATCATGCTATCGAGGGCCCATGTGCATGTGATATCTTCTTATCTCGGTCTGGTTCTCACAGATAGACTCGATTTCTTCTTGATCGAATTCCGGAATCCGCATAATCAGCGTTCGTTCTTCAACTTCTGCCCCAGAACATCGGGCTTTAGCACTCTGTCGATAAGTATCTCGCAACGACACTATCGAGATCGCGTTCAAGGTGTGCACCCAACTTATACCCATTTCTAACCAGTAGTATCCCTGAGGTCAACTCGCACATCATCGATCATCCGTCATCCGTCCCACGACATGCACTCAATTAACAGGCCTATCTCACGATAAGCTTCCATATCTCCTCGCTCATTTCAACACTTGGAACTTGTATGATTCCATTTCAATTTACATATTTATTCTATTGGCTCGTTTGCGGAACGTTCGCACATGGCATAGCAATGCGTTTCAAAGGGGTTGGTGCTCCAACCATTTCTGTACAAGCACGAGTGCTTCCTTGGGCTTATCATATGGAACCTACATCATCTTTAGTGCCACGTTCGCAACCAGAAACGGCCGACACACCATATGTCCAGCTCCAGCAACGGTAGCAAAAGTCAGTCCGTTTGCACTCCTTGTCCTGCCTACAGCATGTCCATCAATCTTCCAATCTTTCAACGGCTGGCTCGCAAATGCATCTTGTCCAGTCCAGGGCATCTTGAGCGTCCAACGCTCGTTGCTGATCCAGTTGCAGATCCAATCGTACGTTCCAACGTAAACTAGCACCCGCACACTACGCTCAAGGAGTTGAGCGACATGGGTATAGGTCTCGTGGTATTCATCCAATGCGTTGTAAAATGCAACCAAAACTGCTTCATTGCAAGGCTGGAAAGGCAGGGGAACTTCAGGGCTCACACCGAGCATTTCGCGGACGGTTGCATTTGAAAGGTAGTTGATCGTGTATCTGAAACGTGGTCATCACGATTCTAGTGGTGAAGAAGCTCTATCACTTACTGTGTAACAGGATAACAGACGTTAGACGGGTCACCCTCGCACTTTTTCGTGATATCATATGGGTTCAGCCCTGGCAAATCAAATCAGCAAACCGTCAGAACGCTCGGTAATTAAAAGAGGCGTACCAGAAATTTCAAACGGCAGAGAGATCTGGTTGTCGCAGAAATCACGCGCTGCACCACAGCTCAAGGCATCAAAGTGGTTGATGCACGTCTCCAGAGCCCATTGCTGGCACCGAGGCAGCTACGTCCAATCCAAGTCAACGAAATTCTTCGAAAGCAATGGATCTCACAGCTTTCTTCATCCCTATGCATGTACTTTTCGATGCTTGAGCGAAAAGCCCATATAGGGACACGCGCAACTCACCTGATGTTCGAAACCGGAGGTGATACGGAAGCAGTCGTACACTGAACGTCGATGTATGACGCATACAGACCGTAGAAATCAACCAGAGGATTTCCTGACCACGAGCATTGGTCAGTCGTACTGAAGGAGGAATCTCAACGGACCCATTATGATGGATTTGAGATTAATCTCCGTTTTTCCTGCCGCGGCCAGTTCGGCATTCTGGTCGTAAACTCTGGCCGCAAAGATAGGGATATAATGACCCTGGAAAGATAATGTGTTTCCAATCCGAGTCTATACAAGTGGAGCTTACCCCGTATGATTCACCCGCCATGTGGAAAGCACGGCCCTTGAACTGGCTAAAGTTCTCGAAGAAGAGGGCTATGAAAGCGGCAATATCTCTGGCGGCACGATCAGTTGTGCTCTGTCAAGTGGTTAGTTACGCAGAGCATCGACTTTGATCGAACTGCGATATACCACGGTTTCACCGTAATCGGCGTAAGAAAAGCCAGCACCGATGGGCTGATCGACATAGAATACGCTTGCATTGGTAGTCCATGAATACGGGTTGTAAACCGGGCCTTCTGGTCCAAGAATTTTGCAAGGACCATTTTCCATGAAGAGCCCCAGACTAGAAGAGCATCCCGGACCTTTTTGAATCGTTATACAACAGCCTGTAATGTGAATGCCTGGGATATACCTCCGTTAATCCACATAATGACGTCGTCCGTCTCAGGATTGTTGCGGCTCTCGAAAAAGTAAAAGAAGAGGTGTCTTGCTTGAATGTCAATGTAACCTGTATACGCCCTAGTAGACAACACGTGAAGCTAGAATAAGTAGTGTAAAGCAGCAGACTCACGTCGCCCCTGGTTCGCAATCAAACACCGTCTTTTTGATCCTGGCGCTGTAGCTCGGGAACAACGGGTGGACAAGGGTGGTGAAGCTATCAAATGAAAGAGCACTCAGTTCCCCCACTGGTATAGATAATCCATCGTCGCATCCTGGCATGTCATACGCGGATTGGGCATGAGAGACTGCAACAGGCCGTTCCAGCAGAACCGTCTGTGAGGACGCACGACCAAGGATGGCCAGCGAGAGCAGGCCAAGCGAGTTGATGAGCATGATTGTGGAGACGTTGCGCTAAAATTCAGAAACCTCCTTTCCTTATAGACTTCTGGATACCCCGCAACAGTCTTGGATGGTTAGTCCTTTTTGTGTTGCCGAGGACGCCGTGTATCTGACTCGCGTGTGCAAGCCCGAACTTGTGCCTAGTTGGCCTGTGTCGTATGTTAGTAGCGCTTCGACTAGCCGTGACACAACAGCTCATTCGAGTTGTTCTCTTGTGATCGATGTCGCTGCAGCGGGACAAATACAATAGTGCATGTCAAGGCCAAACTTGAAACAGGTATGGGCCCATCTGCCGAAGTGCGGTGGCGGACTTAGGACAAATGGCCTTAGTGCGGTCTTTCATAAGATCGGAACGATTGTCACCTCTGATCTTGAAAGTCGCGGCCTAGATTTACTACAGCAGCATGGACGTAATTACCTTGTGTTTGTTCTCCGAGAAACTCGGATTTGAGCTAGCAAAGGCAAACCTCCTTTCCATACGACGTTTGCATAGCTATCTACTGTGATTCTGGCACCGTCGCGGTTGTTTGAACAAAGGTTTTGAACACTGATGATGACCTCGGAGATCATCCAGGCTTGTCGATGAAACGTGCCTTCGACTCAACATAGTGCTCCACTGGGCAGTGCGCGCACCTGATGATTACGAACTCTGAAGTTTCAGTCCGTCTTGGTGATGAACCCTCAATTTTAGGCACCCCCCTCATCAGTCGTAATGTACGCTTGATTTGCTGTTCAGCCCACAAGTGAAGGCTTCGAGATCCGAA
The DNA here is from genome assembly GCA_038092415.1 of Xerocomus tenax. Classification (NCBI taxonomy): domain Eukaryota; kingdom Fungi; phylum Basidiomycota; class Agaricomycetes; order Boletales; family Boletaceae; genus Xerocomus; species Xerocomus tenax. The sequence goes on from JBBPQJ010000249.1 coordinate 3,806, forward strand.
TTTGCGAAACATGAAGCGTCAAGTTTGCCGATAAGTTTGGGACTGACATGTGAACACCCGCGGAGGAAAACATGAGGCATGTTGACAACGGTCTACCAAAGGCATCAAATGGCTGTTGAAGAACTGGCTGCGCACTTCTATCTTAGCAGAGCCCACAGACTGCGCGGCCACAGCAAGCATTCTGAGGGGTCAAAGCCCCTCCTTTGCCAACCACTTCTGCACAAGTACCAATGCCTCCTTGGGTTTATCATACGGAACCTGGCTTCACATCAGCACATGTCCCGAAAAGCAATGATATGCCCACCATATGTCCAGCTCCGTCGATGGTAGCAAATGTCAAGCCTTGAGCACTCCTCGTCTTGCCGACAACCTGCCCATCGACCAGCCATTCTCTCAGTGGTTGGTTGGCAAATGCCTCTTGTCCAGTCCAGGGCATGTTGAGCGTCCAACGCTCGTTACTTATCCAGTTACAGATCCAGTCATACGTTCCGGCGTAGATCAATGTACGGATGCCACGCTCGAGGAGTTGAGAAATGTGGATATACGTCGGGTGCACGGAGTCCTGAGTCAAGATAAATGCAGAGTAAACATCAGAGTTGTCCAAGGTAAAGTTTGAAGTGAAGGATGGGTCCACACCCAGCAGCGTGCGAGTGGAGGGAAGGTCAAGATAGTTTGTTATATTTCTGGAATTTGGTCATGACAACCCGTCCATCAGGTAACAGAACTCCTTACCTTGTGACAGGGTAACAAAACTCCCCGGGATCACCTTCGCATTTCTTGCTCATATCATAAGGACTCAACCCTAAATTGATCCATCATGCGTCAGGAATAAACACCGTTTTCCAGATTTCGCTAGGTATACCTGTTGCATGATATGGATCGGAAATTTCGTTCCTACAAAAGGCGAGAGCTGCACCACAGCTCAACGCGTCATATTGGTTGACACAGGACTCAAGGGTCCATTTTTGGCACAAAGGCAGCTATAGCCAACATCAGCGACCGAATTGCTACCAGCTCAAGAATACTCACACCTTGCTTCATTCGCACGCATGAGCTGTATAATCCCTGAGCGCAGGTCTTGCACAAGACTGTCAACTTGCCTTATACTTGAAACCGGGAACACGGAGGCAGACGTGCATTGCATGTCAATGTACGACGGAATTAGAGTGAAAAGATCGACAATGCCATTTCCTGAACATACGGGTTGGACCTTGGTACTTGTGCGAAAGATCAACATACCGATCATGATTGATTGCAAATTGATGGGTGTCAACCCGGCCGCAATGAGCTTGGCATTCTGATCGTATACCTCGGCGGCAAAAACAGGGATATAACGACCCTAGCAAGGCATTTTGCCAGTTTTCTTGAGAGCATACTTTGCATTGACTTACGCCGTATGATTCACCCGCCATATGGAAGGCCCGGCCCTTGAACTGGCTAAAATTCTCGAAGAAGATGGCTACAAAGGCAGCAATATCTTTGGCGGCCTCTTCAGTCGTGCCCTAATCGGACAGTTAGGCACGCAGGGCATTCGTACCAACCAAACGGCTACATACCACAGTTTCGCCGTAATCTGCATATGAAAAACCAACATTGATGGGTTGATCAACAAAGAAAACGTTTGCATTGGTGTTCCAAGACTCGGGGTGATAGGTCGTGCCATTTCCAGACAGAGCTCTGCATGGACCAAGTTCCATAAAGAGACCCATGCTAGAAGAGCAACCGGGGCCTATGCGACTTGTGACATGACGCCGTATTGCGTATCAACGGCCAGGACTTACCACCGTTAGTCCAGAAAATAACATCGTCCGTCGCAGGATCATTGCGACTCTCGAAGAAGTAGAAGAAGAGGTGTCGAGCCTGGATGTCAATGTAACCCGTGTAAGCGCTGGTAGAGTCAATAAGACGCATCAGCCTCAAATAATAGTCAGACTAGACGTCGACGGACTTTACCGTTCCGTCACAAAAATTCGACTTCTTTATCCTGATGCTGTGGTTTGGAAAGTACGGGTGACCGAGGGTGGTGAAGCTGTTGACCGAAAGAGCGCTCAGGTGTTCAATTGGTGTAAACAACCCATCATCGTACGGTATGGCATAGTATGAGGACTGGTCCGAATAGGCCTTTGCAGGCTTAACTTTCGAGCTCAGAATCGACTGCAACGTCGCTTGACTGAGAGCGACTAGCAACAATAAACTGAGCGCGCTGACTCGAAACATGGTCGGGAAAAGTTGAGGGAACAAAACTGTTGTTGTCTGAGCGGGCCCGAAATCATCCCAATATTGAATGTTACGTTGATGGTTCAGTTCATCCGGTTCAATCTGTGATATTGTTTATCTCGAGTCTCTTTAAAGTAATCTGCTCTGAAGACGAAAAGTCGTCAAATTACTTTTTCGTATTCCTCTTCGCTATGCTTTTCTCACTCCTAATTCTCCCCTTGTTCGCCTTCTTCTGAACTGGGGCACCAAGCTTTTTAGTCGTACCCGTCTTACGTACCCTTTGGCGCTGCGGGGTTACGCCTTCTTTGGCTAGTGCCATCCTGGCCTTTTTCTTAGCCATTCTCCGAGCCACACGGTCCGCATCCGCAGCCTTGACGCGCTTGCGTTCCTCCTTAGTCAACTTGACCAGTTTCTCACCAAGAGATGGGTCGCCCTTCGGGACAGACGGCCCAGGAGCGCGATTCGATTTCTGTGCAGCTTTAGATCCCTCCGCTTTGACATTCTTACCAGAGGGCGCCTTCAGGTTTGATTTACATCGTTGGACGCGTAGTTTTCGTTTCGCGAATTTGAGTTTTCCTGGTTCAAGTGCGAGAATCTCGTCGACACAAGTCCGATCCTACAGATTGTATCTTCAATAATCTCCAGTGAGAACGAACAGGGTACGAACCGAGAACTGCACATAGGCAAAGCCTTTCCCGAGTTGCGTGTCCTTGTCACGAATCATGCGTACACGAGTCACCCAGCATTTCGGTTTGTCCCCATCTTGCGATCCTTCAGCAACTGGAGGCCCTCGTTCCGCACTCACAACCCCTTCGAAAAATACGCGTAGATCCTCCTCTTTGCTTGCAAAATCAAGGTTGCCGACAAAAATGCTGAGCTTCGGATCACCAGTGACCGAACTCAGCAGTGTACTATCGGATGGACCTTCGAGTGTTGACCGTTTGGCGACGGCATCGACTCGAAGCATACGATCTAGAAACATAGTGCCATTACACTTTTCGATGGCCAGGCGTGCGGCTTCAAAGGGATCCATAACAGGAGGTAGAGGAGGCAAGTTGGCTGGTCTCGAGTGAAGTGGTGGATAGGCAAAGACGATATAAGCATGCACAGAATCGGCGTCCGAGTGAATATCTCTGTTAATAAAAGCGATTTTCCTTTTTTGACTGGGGGTAAGAAATTTTTTCTCGTTTGTCTTGGGCTCAACAGCAGACTTGGCATCACGCCACGAAGATGCGCGGTCTTGTTCGTGTTGGCGAAGTTGCTTGTGGCTTTTCACTTCATCGGTCGCTTCGGAGGATTTCGACGTAGTGGGTGTATTGAATGCCATTGAGCGGAAGCGGGTGGATTCAATCTTGGCCGTTGGGACGAGAGCGAGTATATGCCGATGTAGTTGTTTTTGCAGAGGCTTCCAGGAGTGTCATCGATGAAGATGCAAGCAACAACACATCTACTTACACGCTTTATTGCTACATCAGCAGCGAGATTTCCGATGAATATCGTGCGCGCATCCCGTCTTTCTTTTGTTTCGTCTAATGGTGCGTATTTTGCCTTTCTGCCCGCCGGTTTGCTTGGTTGGTCCTTTTGAAGGGTCTCATGGATTAACGTAGGTGGTAGATCTCCATCTTCGTCCAATTCGTCCGAGCTTTCCGAGCCAGACCCGATCGTGGAAGAACTGCTTGAACTTTCTGACTTTTCCGTGTCAGATATCACATCTTCCGACGGAGACTCAGAGGCAATCCTGGGTCGCTTTTTCTCGGTTTTCTTTTCCTTCCCGGGTGATGAAACGGAGAGCGAGGCTGCATTGGCAAGCGAGGGGTTGGGGCGGTTTCTATCCAATTCTCCAGCGTGCACATCGGGCTTATGTTTCTTGTTCTTCCTCTCTGCAACAGAGTGATCGTTTGAGGCGGATTGTGGACGGTCCTCCGCTGTCTAACGTGGAGTGATCAAGAGAACATGAGTTGGGGACAGTGGTATTGAGCCAGACATACCTGAGAATGGAAAATAGCGTCGAGTACACCATCTACGGCCCTCTTCTTGCTAGAAGTCTTTGTACCCAGGAGAAATTTTACGAGACTCATGATATATCAGACACTCGGGCGAACGTTGTGTGTTGCAGCACAAAGCAAGCGCGGGAAGCGAGATCTTTGGCGGGCGAGCGAGAGTTATGATTAGAACTTGGTCCCCATAGTACAGCTCGTCCTATATACATACAATTCTACTCAATGGCTTGTCGAGGCCGAGTGTAGCTTTCTCATGTTTGGTCCTAATGGACGATGGTATTGCCAGTGAGCTCAAATACAACCCTAGTCTATTTACTGCTCGCACCGCTTGAATTACTAGTGTTCCGGGTTGCAGGTACCGCACGAATCTACAAGGACTCCAACTCGGACCATGTCGCACGCAGATGGCCATTAATCTACGAGTGTCCATGTGCCCTGGTGGTCATCGAAGTGTGGTGCTCTCCACCTTGATATCAAAAACAGTGTTACCTCGGTCCCAAGGATTAAGACAATTCATGCGCTAAACCATTGGCCATTCCTCAAAGACTCCTTGTCCAAACCTGAAAAAGCTGATATTCCCTCCATCTACCGCAGCTATCACGATGGTCTTCTTGCCTGTTTTGAGAGCGAGGAATGGATTTGGTTTCGGCGGTGTGAATGATGCCTTCGTCCTTTGAGGTATGGGAGCTGCGCGGAAGAAGGGAAGAAAAGAGAGCAAGCGTTTGAAAATCGCCCACAGAGTAGAGGTCCAACTCGGTTTTGGCTGTGATGGTGCGGCGTTAGCTGATGACCCTTCCTGGGATTCTGTCTTCAGACTCGTTGGATGAGCAGTGGTCTGTTGGGAATTTCCTGGTTGTTTGGCGGAAGCCGGTAGGTTGCGTTTACGTGGTGGTGGAAGTGGCATTTCTGGCAGTATGTCAAAGAGTGCAGTCAGTTCTTGCAAAGAGGGCATGACCGTTGTTCGCGCACTGTACCCATTGGTCAGAATGGAGATCGGAGATGAATGCACCGTATGGTGTCCAGATTGACTTACTCGACTACTACGATGTAGAAGTCTGGCGCGGGAGGAGCTGTCTTGCGGAATGGTGTGGAAGGCTTATACGCATGGAAAAATATCTTGTACGGTGATTGCGATAATTGCGAAGAGACCTTGGAATTTACTGGGGTACGATACAAAGGAATGGCGTGGCCACAAGGTATAAACCGTAGCACCCTTAATATGTTCTCTAGGCGAAGATGAAAGCCAAACAGATTGGAGACCACGGATGAATGACGTACGAATCGTTTTCTGCCGATGGAGTTCAGGTCGCTTCCACCCATTAACGCTGTGAAACAGTGTGGCGACACCGACAAAGTTCGACACAAGGCCAGAGAAGAGTTCAGTAAACCTTCGTGCTAGTGTCTGCGATTGAGGAGCCTGCAACGAGGCCGATGGTGCAATCGGGTATTCAGGCGTTGGGGGTTCAGCGCGCATCAAAATAAATCCCAGGCGCTTTAAGTACGCGTAAACCTAAATACAATTACAAGTAGCAGTTGAGCAGGCATTGGCACAGATAATCAGGGAATCAGGTCACCTGATAACGCTCCAGGGACATTCCTTCACGACCGATCATTTCGGCGAAGGCCTGCTGAACTGACATCGGCGCTCCCGGACTTTGTGATTCATGATTTGAAGAGTCTACGAGCGGAGCTCCGTCACAAACTGCTTTATAACAAAACAAAGCGCCGCGTTCGATAAGATACAAAGCTTCTTCAGGAAGGAGTTCAAGCTGCTTAGGTAGTTTAGACAATGGACCTTCTGACTCTTCCTCGGCGTTTCCGTATTTTGCCGTCCGAGAAACAGAGTGACCCATGGTCGAGAAGTGGATACCCCGGGCCACCGTTACCTGCACACGGTCGATTGAAGGACACCAGACGCCATAACTTATTGATTTGCTGTCATGGCATATGAGAACGAAGCGCTTGAACAACAAACGATTTTAACTAACCTAGAAATCGTTCTGTTGGAGCGAAGAGCCTCGAACATCGCATCCCGTAAGCGGTCGAGAACATGGAGCTGCAAACCTGATCCACCACCCGGGGCAGGCTCAAAGTCCTTCTCACCACGTTTCGGAATAATAGGCCGTGCAGCAGCCCCAGGTTTTCTG
>JBBPQJ010000250.1:0-10160 GCA_038092415.1 Xerocomus tenax
ACTGCACACAGATCGCAACTAACGGTGCACTCGTCTGGATGGCGACTTCATATGGTTTTCGCTCTCCAATATCCCGTTCCGAGGCCGCTTCACCGCACCTAGTCAGGCCAGCCTTTGACACGGAGCTACTGCGTACATACATGAAGAAGCTTCTCCAGACAACGCTCCAGCACGCGATGTGGCCCTCCGATCGTGAACAAGTGAAATCATGGATGAAAGATATCAAAGAGAGGGTCAAGGATCGGATGATAGAGATTCAGCCATCTGGTTTGTGAGTTATATCGGCGGAATCTAAGAAACCACGTTGACACCCTGCGACAAGCAAATACATCGTGCTTGTTCAGATAAACGAAAATCTTAATCAAGGCGGACGGTAGGCTATAATTCTGGGCGGATGACATCTACCAATGCTACCCATTAGTGCCGACATGATATCCCATTGGGAAGATGGGGACGCATGTGTACATGAACTTTTCTACAATGTTCGCACGACTCTGTTCTACTCTGTTGATGCAAGTATAACCCCTCGATTACAGGACTCTATCATCTGCACGTGTATCGCCCTCGCCGTCCGAAGTTCGCCTTGACCGTCGAGAGTGATGGTAGCAGTATCGCCACCTGCCAAGTACGTCAGGAGCGAGTTATTCCTGGCGTGATAACGACGGTGTTCGGTGTCTCATCGTCCACTATGTTTATTTGTTATCGAATCCGCCACCCGCCTTTGCAGCAAAGCTCCCTGCTGTCCGCTTGTCTGGCATTCCATTTTAGACCCACTTCTTCATCTGCACATCACTTCGCGAAGATGGTCATGCTCTTCCTTAGACAGCGAATCATCATCATCATCAACGTCAAATGCCAAACATTCACTCCTTCGCTCGCGTTCCGATTATCCTCTTACTAGTCACCTGATGACGACAGTTTTATGGGTCTCACGCATGCTAACGTATCGTGATTCGGGTGATTGTATCTGCTACTCTCCTAGCATTTGACCCGATGACTACCGTTGACTCGTGGGGGCCACCTTATACCCGCTCAATATCTCACGCGACAGATAAGTGATTCGCCCACCCTTCCTGGGTATATCGTGGTTCCACCTCATCGATCTCCGAGGAGTCAATGATGTACGCTATAAGCGTCAGTAAAGACCCCTTTCCACGATCGCAACATTCGAACCGAGCAACCATCACTGGATCTCGACGCTCGACCGACTTGCGAAGCAGCTCACCAGGGTCAGACTGATTGTGTTGAACGGCGCTCTCGTGCGCGGAACCGATCTGCGTCCGGGACCATTCCTCTCATGGAGCCTGAGCCACTATCACCTTCACAAGGTTATCTATACACCGCTGATGCGGATGGTCGCCTCCGAGAATTTTCCCGTGTTTCGTTCACCCGAGCCGTGGAATCAGCGCCATCTCTGATCCCACCGTAACTGAGATCTGGCAATACAATTTTGAACACGCTGCAGCTGTAGCCGGCACGGAATAGTCCGTACGTCCATGAGCCATCATCCCTTTTGATATGATTGCACGATATAGATCACGATCAGCCTCCTTCAGGAGGTATCCAGTATCTGGGCGTTGCCCTGATGCCTCAACCGTGCCCCAATGAGCTGATGGTCTGATGATGTACTGCGACTGGGTGCACGTGTATCAACATGCACGATGGAACTATGATTAACTCGAGTCCCTATATGACCAAAACATGCAGGCGTAAAATCACCGGGTGAATACCCCTGTGACCCATTTATGTCCTGTCCACCGTGTTGTTACGTCGACAGCACGCATGTTATTAGTCCACTCACCTCGCGTAATTGAAAATGCCCAAACTTGTCTGCTAATTCAACGGTCCCTATTGATATCGGCGTAGAATGGCAATCCCGAGCCCGACATTGGACCATTGACAAAATTGCGTATGGATATTGCCCCGCTGAGTCTTCTCGCATCAACTCGACATAATTCATGTTATCGATCCGTCGTCTCGTCTACTATACCCGCGATGACTTAACCTAATGTTTTCTGCTAGGCTAGCCTCGTGGCAAATCGGTACCTATCTTTTTACCGCCGACATACCCGACAATTAACTCCTATTTGTGGTTTTCGAGCAGCACAGGACAGCGTGGCATGTCTGTGGGTCCACAGACACACTGTGCGTGTAATCAGGACGGCAGACGATCAATCTGCTCGTGATTTCCATGCTACATTGAGCGGTGCTTTGCTGTGAGACAGCGTGCAAGGCGCGAGCTCAGCCCACCAAATCGTACGACGGTAAACCGCCCACGCAGTTGGCAATTGTCGAACGTGGGGTACACAGCCCTGTACCTTCCCTCCTCGAAGGCTGTGGTTTACGTTGACAGCCTCAATGCCGCCTGAAACGTGTTTAGCAGAGCAACCAGTAGATACGGCTCACGATATGAATACTGCGAGTACGTGGAAGCGGAATGGTACGCAATCGCTCTAGCCATCGGCAGAGCGTCATCTCCTTTCTAGGAAAGGGCTGTTCATGAGTACATCGCCGTACGAGGAATGACTTGGACCATGCCTGCAGAAATGATACCCACGTGGTGTCCAAATTTGTCTAGGCGGCGAGTGAGAAGTGAACTGGCTCACATCAACAAGTGGACATTCTCGGGGTCCTTGGTCTCCCTCCCTCCGCCACAAGGAGCTGGATTTGGGGAATGATGCCAAAGTGATGAGCGCCAGAAAATTTCAGTCGCTACGATCAGATCAGCTCAAGACGGCTGTTTTACCTGGGATTTCCGTCCAACAGGAGGTCCGAGGAGGTCTCAGGATCACGGTGACGATTTTTTGTTTCAACCGCCCTGGTGGCCATAGTGCTACTCTGAATGGCGCAGGTGTCCAGCCAGCTATTTCGAGTTTGTAGCCTAAAAGGCCAGCAGAGTGTACCCACGGATGAAAAAACACCGATGAGAAACGTATCGGAGAAAAAGAGTTCCAAAGAATGATTGGCTAGTTGGTTTGCGGATTTTGTTGGGCTGCCCGCATCAACCGCAGAAATATTGTTCCTATAAGTTGATGATGGGGATCAGCTTGAAATGTCAATGCCTACTTGTTCACTTTTTCGATGGCAAATGAAAGTGTTTCCTGAGGGCGGGCGCATTCCTCGAACGGAGTAACGGGGACTTGGGGAAATTCGGCGGCACGGCTTAATCCGGAGGGTAAATTTTCATACTGGCACTAATTGAGGATTGAGTATAGTGCCATATAATGCGGGCCATAGGCGGCACGCTTTTAGAGCGGCGGAGCACAAGGAAGTATCCGAGACCTGGATACTTGGGCCAAGATAGCCAAAGAGGGAATACATGTGTACGTTGACTGGACACGCTCATGCAGATAGGGAAATGGCCAACAAATATTCGGGTTGCAATATCGTGCATTCGATACATTGGCGGTGATCGTCTGATAGCATATAGATTGCGCGCCACAAAGGTTGTAAGGTGTAAGGTGTACAGGGACAGAAGCCACGGACGTAACTGAGATGTCCGAGGCCAGCTTCTGAGAATCTGAGCGCTTCCGATCATCGCGTGAAATAAAGGGTGGAGGGAAAGACGGTATCGCTAACGTACTAACCATGGATGCCATTTTTAGCGTATCAAAAAGGGTGGAGGAGAACGGAGGTTGGTTGCATAAAGATAAGGATTGCCTTGTTCGAATTCGTTTTTCCGAAACGATGTAGTCTCCGAGCATGGGGGCAAATAGAGACAAGCTTGGTCACCAAGGGAATTCTGGCGTGTACAAATATACAGCTCGTAGCGAGTTGTCCGTGACACGTAATGAGTGTGGTGGAGCACTTTTGGGGATGGGGCTTCGTATTTGATCTGGTAAACGAAGGGCGGTGATGCTGATGGAGTAAACATGTCGCGGACGTTAGGTGTCCGCAGGCTCTTTTTTGACACTCGATGTTGGGTAAAGGTACTCTGCAGTTTCAGGAAAGCTCTTTGCAAGCGCCTCATTCAACGACCGCCGATAGGACTGGGACAAAATGGCGATAAGAAACACGTGGAGATTGAGCTAAACAGCTTACATCAATGGCAGCTATCTTTCCATTCATGAACTGATTTTCGGTTGCAGCCCTCTCTAGTCTGTCCTTTGTGAGTTGCATGGGATTCCTTGCATTGTCGATATCCTGTAGGACTTGGAATGGGATCATGGTTCGAATATTTTGTGCCATGTCGTCGATGGTTGTGAGATGGTGAACCACCTCATTGCTAACGTGAACGGGTGCGTGAATGACGCATTTGGGGGACCGCAGAGACGTACGCTCGAAGGCCAACCTGCTTGCCTCCCGCTGGCTTGTCGCGCTCCTTGGTGGAGTCGTTGATGACGGTGGTCCCAAGATTGTATAGGGCGTTTGCGAGCCCATGTAGCTCGAGCTCTAGGTCACCTTGCAACCCTGAAGGCGGGGGCGACTGGGATGAGCGCGGCGAATCTGGTTCATGCGGCTTGAATGACATGGTCAAGAGGTAAAATTCCTAATTTACCAAAACAAGACTTGTATGTACATAGGGTTAGGGTTAGGACAAATAAAGTTCAAAAAAAAGGATGGCCTACCCAGCCAGAGTGGCCATGGTAGGACAGGAAAATATTGAGACAGTGCATGAGCCGAAGCCCATACAAGCCGTAGTTACCCTCTGAATGGACAGGGTCGCCGTGCTATGAAGGGTCCCTACTACCCGCACACCCAGGTACGTGAAAGGGCATGCGCCATCAAGGTAAGTATGAAGAGTTAACATGCTCAAGCCCTGCTTATATATCCTTCAGTGATGCGCACGGACCAGAAAGTGACCGCTTGCCAAAATAGGTAACAATGTTGACGCGCCCCTTTGAATCACTACACGCCCATGAGTGGACTTGCAGACGAGCTTCTCGCAGATCTTGACGGCCTTTCGGACGATGGCAGCGCAGAATATGAAGAAAATAATGAATCTCCCGCACCGACTACCAGCTCCGCACCGAATGGATTGAAGCGCAAGGCGGAGGTTGACATCGACATTTCCGAGGATGGAGACGAGGTAGAACAGGAGGAAGCAGAGGGTCAAGTCTCTGGAAATGGCCTTGTGCTTGAGGGCGGCGTCAAACCCGCAGAGGAGTTGGACGCGGAAGACGTGCAGCAGATGGATCTCGCTGCAATAGAGGACATCACATTCATAGCAAAGCTAGAAAGCAGCAAGAAAATGTCCGATATATTGAAGGTGAGCTCGGCCTTTTGCTGCTCTCATGCCACCACTCAAGTTGCACCATGTAGGAAATCGCGAAATACCAAGCAAATCCCAGCTCAGCAGACGCAATGTCGCTTCCTGCTCACTTGAACCCCGAGTACACTCTCATCGTGCAAGCAAACAACTTGTCTGTCGATGTTGACAATGAAATTCTTGTGGTACACAAAGTACGCTCTGAACGACTCTGATTTCCCCTCTGCACTCATCGATTGCCCCAAGTTCATCCGTGACCACTACGCTCCAAAGTTCCCCGAACTGGAACAGCTCGTCCAGGACCCTACTCAGTACACGCGAGCGGTGCGCATTCTTGCCAACAACGAGGTTTGTTAATTCCTTGCTTAATTGACGAGTTTTCTTAGCTTCCGTTTTCTTAGGATCCCACAAAAGTTGACCTAGCAGGTGTCCTACCCGCTGCAGTGATCATGAGTGTTTTGATCACGGCAACAACGAGCACCGGTCAGCCTCTCTCAGACGTGCAGTGGAAAGCCGTCGAGCGAGCTTGTGATCTGGCCGACCGTTTGGAGGAAACACGCAAAACTGTGAGTTGCATCCTACTCGTTCATTACTTTCCTCACCCTTGTCATTGTAGATATTCGTGTACGTTAGTTCACGAATGAATGTCCTTGCTCCCAACCTATCAGCTATTGTTGGTACTACTACAGCCGCAAAACTTCTCGGTGTTGCAGGTGGCCTCGGTCCGCTAGCCAAAATGCCATCGTGCAATGTCCATGTCAGTGCCACAGCAATTCACCCCGCCGTTCTTTTTATCATACCTTCACTTAGCTTCTTGGTGCTCAAAAAAAGATTGCACTTGGATTCTCCACAGTTACCCAGCGCCGGCACACTGGCTTCGTATTTCAATGTGACCTGGTGCAGCAAACGCCTCCAGAATATCAACTCAAGGTACAACGTACCGTTGGCGCAAAATGCGTCCTCGCAGCTCGTATGGATCTCGAACGAACCCGTAGAGATGGTAAGCATATGCTGTCAGCGAAGAATTACGTTGCTCGCATTAAACAATGAACAGGGTCGTACGGTCAAGATCTTCGAGATAAAATTGAGAAGCACATAGATCGTTTAGCGGCCCCTCCACCCGCTAAGATTACGAAAGCACTCCCTATCCCCAATGACGGACCAAAAAAGCGTAGAGGAGGGAAACGGTTCGTCGTATTCCCCTCTCCCCGTTTACTTCCGAGCCTTACCCCTCACTCTCAGTGCACGTAAAGCCAAAGAAGCGTATGCACAGACCGAGCTGCGCAAACTGCAAAACCGCATGGCATTTGGAGAAGCCGAGGAGGAAGTTGGCGCATTTGACCAGACAAAGGGTCTCGGCATGATTGGGGTCGGAACGGGTAAGGTCCGAGCTGGACTTGGAGAAGCCAAGAGTCGAGGTGAGTAGTAAACCCCGTCGTCTGACCATCTTTTAAACCTCGATGGGATCCATAGCAAAATTGTCCAAGGCAAATAAATTGCGGACGGCGGCACTGACGCGTGCAGCACAAGGCGGTTCGACGACGTCAGGAACGGCCACGTCACTAACCGTAACTCCAGTGCAAGGTTGGTTCTTGCTTATTTTTGCCCGGCATTCCACTGACTCCATTCCAGGTTTCGAGCTGACCAATCGCGCCGCGGCTGCTCAGCGGGTCAAAGAAGCCAATGAACGATGGTTCGCAGCTGGAAACTTCTCGTTTGTGGGGCAAAAGGGGAGTGGGAATAATGGCTAGATTAAATACAGACCAAGAGCCATGTGTTCAGGGACACTTGGATAATATCAACTTCGTCACGTCTGTTGTCGTCAATCTGATGCTAATTGAACGATGCATGAGTATGTATGTACATACATTGCGAGTCTTGAAACTACAAGTAAATAAAATGCCAGTAAAAATATGAAGAGCATAAACAGCAACAATTCTGCGAGCAACTGGCCTAAGGCGATTGACCGGGATGAGCAGTCGCAACGGTCTCTCCGGTCACGGCACTCTGGGTTACATCAATGTAACCAGCTTTCTTGGGATCGGCCAAACTGTTCCGCTTGGAACGGTAATCCCGAATGGCGGAACGGATGGCATCTTCCGCCAACACTGTGGGAAGTGAAGCATATCAGATAAGAAAAAAAAAAAAACCTTGATGATGAGAAAGCGCTTACTAGAGCAATGAAGTTTCACAGGGGGGAGACATAGCTCTTTCGCAATTTCGGTGTTCTTGATTTTGGAGGCTTCGTCGAGAGAGAGACCTTTCACCCGCTCGGTCATATAAGAGCTGGAGGCAATGGCGCTTCCACAACCAAAGGTCTTGAACCTGACATCACTGATGATGCCATTGTCGTCGACACGAATTTGAAGCTTCATGACATCCCCGCAGCTAGGTTAAAAAGTGATCCGTTTCAGCGGTGTGCATAACAGACAGGGAAGACCGTACGCACGCAGGTGCTCCCACAAGCCCCGTGCCAACATCGACGTCGTCTTTGGGAAGAGAGCCCACCTAAATAAAAAGATACGTGAGTACTTGCGCGGGGGGTGAATGGAAATTGCAACGGACGTTTCGTGGGCTCTCGTAGTGAGAGATGACCCTTTCGTGGTAACCACGAGCAAGGGCGGGAGCGACGACGGTCCTTGGCACCTTCGCCGCCGCCGCAACACTGAGTGCAGTCCTTGAGAACATTGGGCGCAACATGGTGGAGACTGTGAGAGTGGCACTCGTCGTTGCTTGCTAAGTCTTGGCTGAGCTCGAATAAGTTTAGAGGTCAGTTACGCAACACTGCATAACAAGTCTAGCTAGGTATTACATCCTCGACCACATGCTCGGCAATCGCAAGACTGGACGTGAGCCCAGGGCTTTCAATACCCAGCAGGCTCACCATCACCCCGCTGTCTCTTCCGTCTGCATAGTCCTTCCGTATAACGAAATCTTGAAATCCCGAAACTACAAGTTTCGGCCGAACGCCAACATAGTCCGCTCTAAATCCGTCAAGTAAGACTCCCGGGAGATACTGCATCACTGCCTTGTGCATTTCCTCCAGCCGCCCTTCATCGGGTACCAGGTGCTGAGTCCAAAAGTCTACATTTTCCTCGTTGGTGCAGAAATCTGGTGCGTCCGAAGGTGGTGAGATCCATTCCAGATCGGGCCCAAATCGAACTCTTCCTTGCAAGTCAAGGGTCAAGTGTGTACCAAGAGACTGAAAAGCGTGCTTGTTGTGTCCAGTTTCGGGGCACGGATATATAAGGTGGCTGATGTTGGAAATGCCTGGACCACTGTACGCCGCATAGGAACCACGCGCGAAATACATTGGTATCCGAGAATGCTCTGGGAGCAGAGAATTGAGGACGAGGTTGGCCGACAATCCAGACGCATTGATGAGTGTTTTCGCAAGGAATGCATCTGCTTCTTGTTTACCCTCGGTCACGGTCTGCACCACCCAGCCAGGACGTGCCGTAGGGGATCCTGCAGTACCCTTGTAAGGATCCACGCGGACGACGCGTGTACAGTACACGAGCTCCCCTCCTTCTGAATCCAGGATGTCTTTTTCAAAGCTCTCCATGAGTGCATGGGAATTGACGATACCAGTTTCTGGGCTCCACAGGGCTGTGGTTATCTCTTTTGACAGATCAGGCTCCAACTCGCGTGCATGGTCTCCACTAATGAGGGTAACGGGGAGTACAGGTTCGCATGCTAGTTGCGGTGCTCGTGCCGAGTGGGGTGGCCATGAAAGCCTGTGAGACTTCTCAAGTAAGCTTTCGACGTACAATCGTTGGCTCTCGTGTGCCACAACGAGCTTTCCCGTTTTGCGATGCGGGATGTTGTATTTCTCGCACCGTTGATACATGAGGTGGCGTCCACGCAAGCAAAATCGAGTTTTGAAAGATTCGGGTGGGTAGTAGAGACCTATCGCGAGGAAAGGTAATGAGGCTCCATAGTTCCTCGCAGTGACAGAGCCATACCTGCATGAATCACCTCAGAGTTTCGAGAACTGCGTGGAGCCGAATTGGTACTGGTACGAATTCCAATGAATAAACATACCTGATTTCTTCCCCAGCTCGTGCATGCCTCTCTATTAGGAACGTGGACTTGGTCGGAAATCGCTGAGACAGTTGTTGGGCAGTTGCCAGACCAACAACACCTAACGGTAGACTTGGGAATTGCTCTATGAGATCCCAACAATGTTTGGTCTTACCTCCTCCGATAACGAGAAAGTCAACCACCGCCTCAGGACTCTAGTATGACGGGTGTTATTCAGAGCGCTAGTTCGGAAGTTGCGGACTGACCTTGAACCTGAACTCGCCCGAAGAGTTGAGAGCGGCTTTCAGTCCTCGCACAGCCAGCCCTGGTACCGTCATCTGCGAAACGGTTAGATAAATCCACAACTGGCATGATCTTATCTATTATGTTTGAACTCAGACTGACTTCAACTACATTTAGATCATGACCTCACAGATAGGACCACAACCTGCGGAAGTTGATTTCGAGAAGACGCTGGCGTCGCTAGAATCTCTTCCATTGTTCACAAAGTCTTTGCCTAGCGAGGACTCAGAGGATGTCGCAATACAAGCATTGCAAAGCCTCACATATGACGGCACAACGGACGGTGCGTTAACGTTCGTTTTCCTTTTCACAATCTCGTTAACCAGCTTCTAAGAGATCGCCCAGAATTTCAAGGAACAGGGAAACGACTACTTCAAGGGGAAGCGTTACCGCGAAGCTGTTGGGTTCTATACCCAAGGTATCGAAGCGAAGCCGACAGACTCTATACTCTGGGAAGCTCTGTATTGCAATCGCGCTGCCTGCAATCTTGAGCTGAGTACGCAGTCTTTTATCTCGTCGTGATCTGCTCGACTTTGACCACCCAATCAGGTAACTACGGCGCAGTGCTCAGGGACTGTTCAAAAGCTTTGAGCATTAACGCCGAGTCACCAAAGGCACTGTATCG
>JBBPQJ010000251.1:0-10157 GCA_038092415.1 Xerocomus tenax
CAAGCACGTGGAGCTGTGGGCCACGCAAGAGGGCCGCTCGAAGCTCGCGGATGGCCAGCGGAAGATACGCGGGTCCCAACGCAATAGCGATTCGACACATCGTCTCACGAACGAGGTCGCGCGTCTCTTGAGATCGACTGCGCAGCGCCTGACTCAACACAGTGAGTAATTTTCTAATGTGTGCTTCTTTCGTGCTAGCCGGGAGGTGCAATGCGACCTTGGCGATCCCAAACGCAACAGGGATGCGAAGGCTTTCTTCATTCTCATCCCGATTCTCCAGATACCCGAGCAACGCTGGAAGGAGACGCATATTCACCGCGTCAGATATTTTCTTGACGTCCGCAGAGGGAACAACAAGTGGAGAACGGACATCTGTCGTAGTCTCCTCGCCTTCGAGCGCATCGCCGTCAACGATGACATCCGCGTTTGTTTCCTGAACCACTTCCTCCATCGAGAAATGAAAGTTTTCGAGAATAGCAACCAGCGTGCGCACATGCACGCGGACAGCGTCGTCCTTTTCCTTGGAACTCCGGACATATTTTTGAACCAGAGTGTAATATGCCGACCACGAGAGTTGTTTCGCGATTCGACCTAGTGTGCTGATCGCCTCAGCCACTAATAAATGGTCGAGAGATGTCGTTGAGACAATGTAATGTTCCACGAGCGGAACAAATATCTCCATAAGGTTTCTGCCGCGCAAGTATCCCTCCTCGCATTGTTCGCCAAGTCGTCGAAGTGCCCTTATCCGTCGGTGGATCTGGACGTGGTGGATGTTGGTGAAGAAACTCGCTTCTTCGTCACCGCCTGCAAGTAAAGGCCGCATCTCTTGGAGTGATTCAATACGTTCACATTTCAGTACAGCGTTCGCAATGATGCCGAGGGCTTCAGCGCGGACGAGCTCCGACTTGGATCTTAACGTGTGCTTGAGTGCGGGGAGGACGGTACGCGTAAAGACAGGCTCCGCTTCCGCCGCGGTTGGTGAATCGGACGCAACGATGCCGACAAAGCGGCGGAGAGTGAACGCGGCGGAGGTACGAATCGCAAGTTCTTCTGGGTCTTGAATGAAATACAGAGCGTTGTACGATATTGGTGACCAATCGCGAGCAAACAGCGTGAGATAGTACTCCTCGTTGAGCGTCGTGAACGCCTTCAGTCGACGGTCAAAATCAGGTTCATTTATTCGTTTCGTAGAACAGGCATTGAGGGACTCCAGCAGCGAGGATATATTTTGAAGACTTGGGTGGATAACGGCCAGTTGGCTGAACGTTGAGGTGAGCGCGATCCGAGCGCTGTTAGAACGCAATGCGAGGAACAGATGTGAAAGTAACTCGTAGACTCTTGCAAATGTCGATGATGCGGGATCCGACAACTCGGGTACGAGCGTGAACAGATTGTTCAAGATCATCAACAAGTTAAGCTTGATCTTCTCGGGAACCACTTTCCCTGGCTTGCGCAATAGCGGCGAAAGCAAACCCATAAGAACGGATGCCTGTGCGGGATCGATGGTGTGGTGCGCTACTTGTGACAACACGCTAATCTGGCGCTGAGCAATGGGTGTAGACAAGTGTTGGTCATTTTTGGTCCGTTCAACGAGCGTCGTGAGATTCTTGAGAAGTATCGAGAGATGCGGCTTCACAATGCTTTCCGCGATCGCGTCATCTTCCGAGGAGAATGCAAGCAAACAATCAACGATATCAAAGACGCGTGTCAAGACGGCAGGCTTGACGTTCGTAGCCACCAAGCAATCCAATACCTTGGGCAAAACGCGATCGTCATAATGCACCAAATAACGGACATATTCTGGTCTGGACGCCCACAGGTAAAACACATCAAGCAAGGCAGACGGCGCTTGGGTGTTTTCCTGGTCGAAGAGAGCAAGTCGTGGTGAAATGATGGCGTCAAAGGACACCCGCAGGTATGGTGCATAGTCGAAAGAAACAGGATTACGGAAAAAGTCCGCAAATCGTCGCAAACCAAGTTGTCGAATAGTGCGTATTGTCCTAGTCGTCAAACCCTCGCCAACGTTTGCATCAGCTTCGACGTCCGCGTCATCTCGGTCCTGCTCTTCCTCTTCGTTGCGGACCTCGCTAATAGTACTTTCATCTGCCAACTCAGTTTGCTTCAGCCCTCCTAATCGGGCTTGTGCCGCTCCAGTGAGGCTCAGGGTAGTTCCAAGAAGAGCAGGCCAATGCGTCATCATCTTTGGCCCGAGGTGCCTCAGCACCTCGCCCAAAAGGTTCAAAAACCCGACTTGCTGCCTAAGAGACACACTGAGGGGCACCACGGCCAAGTCAAATGACCCGTCATGCGATGCCCGACCATTCGATTCCATGGGTTTTAACATCAGGTCCACGAGTAGTCCAAGCTCGTCTTCCGAGCATACAGCCAGTGCACTGAGCACCGCAGCTCTTCGATCCCCTCCTCTCGTGCGTCCCTTCTTTTCGAGCATGATACCAAACAACAGACGAATCGCGGTGTCGACGAACATGGGTCGGTCTGTGGCATCCAGGGAAAGGAGGTCTAGATGCGCGAGTTCGTCCCGCCACAGCGTGTCATCCAGGAAATGACGAAGTGTCTCCTCATGCCTCACAAGATTAGGAACCTTGTACGTAAACACACAGCTAAGTGCCTGCGTTTGCAATGTACGGTCAGGGTGTGATAAAAGGGTGCGATGGAGGGTAAGAAGGTTTTCCGTGGAGTGGAGAGCTTTTGGGTTGGCGAATTTGCTGAATAGCGTGAGCCATGCATTCAGTCTATAGCGCGGAAGACTCGAAACCGTGTCGTCGTTCTCTGCCATCGACAGGAAAAAGGGAACCAATTCGCGGTTGTGCTTCTCGGCGAGCGATGCACATTGCCCGAGCGTTGAGAGCAACTGTGTCTCAAACAAAACAGAGTCAAATCGGTCAAATGGCTTCTGATCCTATCGGGAAAAGAATAAGTTGAGAACTAGCCTCAATCTAAACCTCTATACTTACAAGGATGATAGCTTTCTTGTCATGCGCACGATCCAACCAACTGGCGACCGCGGTCCTAATCTTGTGTGCAGCACCATCTCTCCATGTCCGTTCCTCTTCCCAAGGATCATCCTTAATATCCCGATCATAGTTATTGTTCAGCCACTCAGGAAGTCCATGAGCCTCCGACATGCGGGTAACGGCTTGTAGTTCTTCAAAGAGGCATGCCCAAACCGAATCGCCGAATCGCTTGGCCAGGGAAGAAAGTGCTTCTCCAGCTGGTGACCATAATGGTCGCAGATTAACTTTCAGTTGAGCTACAAGAAACATTTAGGTGTGCTCGAGCGAAGACGAGACAAACACTTACAGATCAACCACCTGATACAAAGGTCAGTCGCCAGCGGCTCATTATCCTTGATCACTTGTCCAATGCGACCAATTCGCATCACTCTTTCGCGCACACCCTGAACATCCAAGGAAACCTCCTCGCCTTGCAAACACCGTTTCAGTACGTCCTGTTCTCCGGATGATGAGTTCACTAGCTCCGAGGAAAGAATTTTGAGCGCGCTCAGACGCAACGATCGGGAATGTGAAATAATAGAAGTCCGCAACTCTAGGTATAGTTCTGAGAAGGACAAGATGTCTGGTAGCGGGGGGCTGGTGAAAATCGCTGTTAGTATGCTTTCCTCAGAAAGACAGCGTAGACCTCACCTCGACTGTGCGAGAGCTGCCAAACCATTCAGGACACACGGAGACCATGACCACCGCTGCAGAACCGTCCTAGTCCACCGACCTATATCGACCTGTTGTCTCCACGAATCATCCTTGGATGCCGCAAGGGCACGCATGCATGCCCATAGAACCCAAGCCGGGTTCACATGGGATGACTTCCACGACCCCTCCGGGTCAGGTGCATCGAGCATGCGTTGGATTATCCCTACCAACAATTCTGGCATCTTCTCGACGTACACTGAGAGCGACAGGAGATTGCGCAACTCGTCAACGCCATCTGAGCCAAGTTCCCAGTGAGACAATCGTTCACAAATCCAAGTATCGATGGTACGTTTCCATACGATATCCACGTCTCGAAGTTTATCGGAATGTCTGAGGCTAGCAAACAAGCGTAATGTCTGCTTTGGTTCTATAGCGAGGAGGTCTCCGGTAGACCTAAACAAGGCAGGTAGAGCAACGAGTTTCCATCCTCCCCATGACAACTCGGCAAGAGTACCAAGAAGCGAAGCTCCAAACTTGGGAACTTTAAGAGCTTCCGCGATAAATATACGGCCGATGCCCGTGGCCATCGACATGTCTCCTGCGGTGAGCACTGCAACTGAAAATTTGAGGAGAGCAGTCTCGATTAGAGGGCAAATTTGGATGTTCGGTAGTGCGGACGCCAGCTGCGACAACTGTGGTGCTTTAAGGTCGTGATTAAGTTCGGGGAACAAAAAGAAGACAAGAGAACACACCGGAAAGTCGAGAGCCTTGACGGACGCTGCAAATGACGCTCGTCAGTTGCAATATACGGCCGATGCGTTCTACCTCCGCATCACTTGACGGAGATTGACTGACAACAGTCGAAAATCGATTTATGAGTATGTCGGCTACGGAAGAGAATTGTTCAGCACCCTTGCAATGGTGGACAATAGAGGTGAGGGTGCGTCGCAGAAGTGTGTGGAGCAAATCAGGATCTTTGCAACTCAAATAACAGTCGACTACCGGTGCAATTATTGAGGAGGAAGTTGTGTGAAGGGTGGAGGAGATAGACTTGGTATCGCAGAAGAGCGATCAGTACACCGGAAGCAAGAAAAGTGAAGCATACCAACTTTGCAAGCAAATATGAGCATCCAGGCAGTAGCGGTTTCTACGCCATCGAAATTGTTGGCCATGAGGAGAACTGCGTTTTCCCGTGCAGAATTCTTCAAGCGGCGCAGTACGGACGCCCAGACTTCTGCAGCAGCACGCTGGACCTCGGAGCCACAACTCGGTAGGACAGCATGGAAGGAAGACCATGTCTGTTTTAAAAGATCCAAGTGTATAGACGGCACAAGGAGATACCTAAAAATCCCCGAAAAGGTGGCTAGTAGCGCAGTCAATGCAGGGGCTGCAATAGAACGGGGAAGAAAATGAAGGAGCTTCGCTAATAGGTCAGCATAGACTGGTGACAACGTTGTACGAAGGTCATGCGCAAGCTTTTGGAGAAGACTACAATTTCAAGTAAGTGAGTGAAGTACAAACAAACGACGGGTGACGTACTCAAGGAGGGCCTGTAATGCTTCGTCATCGGCATCATCCACTGCAGACATCCATAATTCGACGATGTTTCTCCAGTTATGCAATAAGAGAGGCATGGAAAGGGAAAGCGGATCAGACTTGTTGGCAAATTGGACGAACGACGGAGAGAGATTGAGCTGTCTCCATTGCTGTAGGGAGGCATAAAAGTGCGACTCGTTATCCTAGAGCATGCGCGTGATGTTTGAGCGTGTTACAAAGCAGAATGAGATCGGGTACCGCTATATCGTGGTCAAACTTTGTGAGGTCGAGTGCGGATGGCAGGTGAACGTCTTTTAATGATTCAGCGTACGATTGGTGCTATGCGTCAACGCAACCTTGAGCATCGTGGACAAGACCGATTGCCGAACTGACCTTGAATCGTTTCACCCGATGTACGACTTCATCAGAATCCAACACGGCGTGAGGTTCCATGTCATGAGCGAGTTGTACGGTCTGGAACGAATGCTCGCTGGGCTCCGCTGTAAGCTCGAAGCAGACCACACAAGTTTTCGACTTGCTGACAAATGGCAAATTAGCTGAAACGGTAGGTCACACGTTATGATTCGTACTAATAACTAAGTACATACAGTACTTGGCCCGTGGCTCCGTAGCGCTCAACGTTGGGGTGTCCTAGAAATTGATGAGCGCTCTGCGCGGTGAGATACCGCACTGTCTGACGGTGAATGCGACTCAATTCACATTGAACTGATCGTGAAGTTGTGAGTCGTCAAACGTTGCTGTGGCCCTATCCCCACAACAAAGTCAAGCCACTCGTTTCGCAACCATACTCATGTAAAATCCCCATGATAACCTCCGCGTTTCTTTATCGCCATGGACTCACTCCTTACTCCACAATGGCTCAGGCTAGCAATACGGTTTCAACGTCTAAACTCGGGGCAGAACACTCCAACACCTTCCAAACATTGGAGTCGGCAGCGAACATCGTTGATGATCATTTATGCTTGGCTACACCTCAGAGCTGTACTCACGCCATCGTTATGGGCTTTCCAGTGCTAAGTTGTTTTGAAAATCGATGAACATCCTGGCACTGCCTTCTGAGTCTCTCATTCAGGTTCTATCACACTTGACGGTGGGTCCAAATTCACACTGGATCGATCTGCGTCGCTGTTTCAGGAAGTACACGAGAGAGCTGCCAGGTCTGCCTGCCACGATGTATCAGGTGTCAAACGGCGGATACATTCAAGAAACACAAAAAAGAAGTCCTAGGAAGACCATCTTTGGAACAAAGTAAGCGAGCGGCGACTGACCTGTGTCATGGGGATAGAAACAACGTAGTGCTTTGAAAAAAAGTTGCTGTGCTTGCTGTGTGTGCTTCGTCCGATGAAGTCGAGCCACGACTCACGTCCCCACCGCATATAAACTCCCGATGGCCTTGACTCTAACCCAGATATCTTCGCCGTCATGACTCCAAGCTCCCCTGTTTTTCCAAAGACGAAGGCCTGGGCCCGGACCAGCAATACACTGCCCACCTCTTCAATGTTTACCGCAGATTCCTCTGACTCCCTTACGAGCATTGGAACTGGCTCCTCCTCCACAAGCACTATTGATCACGCGAGCGATGAGGTAGCCGTAGGGCTCGCCGGCCACGATAATGCTGGGAATCGCAAAGAAATGCTTCAACTAATCAATCGTTTGCGTGATACCGGGTACAGAACTTTTTCGTCGCGTCTGCCTTAGATTGCTCATCAAATGTCTTCCGCAGCGTACAAACCGACATCGACCTACCCATGATCGCAGTGGTTGGGAACCAGAGCGCCGGAAAGTCTTCTCTGATTGAATCCATCTGTGGCATCACGCTCCCGCGATCATCTGGGACCTGCACTAGGGAGGTGTATGTCTTCGGATCGTGCGATATGCTTACCTCTCTACAGATGTCCAACCGAGTGCAAGCTATCCCACTCAGACGCACCGTGGAAATGTTTGGTCAAACTCCACTTCAGCACCGATGCTAGCGGTGTACCCATCCCTGTCAAAATCATTTCGTTCGGTGATCCTATCACCTCCAAACCCTCAGTCGAGGATCGCATTCGTCGTGCCCAGCGAGCCATTCTCAATCCATCACGCGATTATAAAAAGTACCTACATCAAGACGACCAGCCGGAGGAAAACGAAGTGTCGTTTTCCAAAAACTATGTTTCGCTGGAGATTAGCGGACCGCAACTCATTGACCTCTCCTTCGTAGACCTTCCTGGTCTTATCGCTAGCATCGGAAGAGGAGGCGATGAGCATGACATCGAGCTCGTCAAGTCGTTGGTCACTTCTTACATACAGAAGCCGAGTTGCGTGATTCTGCTCACCGTCGCTTGTGAAAGTAAGTATCTATATTTTGTTGGGTTTCGGATGTCTAATGTTATTGTCATCTGCTAGCCGACTTCGAGAATCAAGGCGCACATCATCTTGCAAAGCAACATGACCCAGAAGGGAAGCGAACCGTCGGTGAGTGTCTGCCATTTATCACGCCCAATCAGCCCAACCAATGCATGCTCCAAACAGGTGTTCTGACCAAACCTGATCGCATTCCTCCTGGTGACGAAAACGCGTGGATAAAGATCCTTCGAAATGAAACAGAACCTTTGGTCAACAACTGGTACTGCGTGAAGCAACCTTCTTCACAGGATGTTTCGAGAGGGATCACGTGGGAAGGCGCACGAAAGCAAGAAGACGAATGGTTCAGCTCGAAGCAACCATGGTCTACTCTCGAACCACAGTACCAGCGATTCCTCCGGACCCGATTTTTGACAGAAAGGTTGAGCATTATTCTGTCAGAACTGATCACAAAGAGGTGAGCAATTTGTTGGCTGACATCATATTCGTTTGCTCACAAATTTGTGTAATTTTCCAAGGCTCCCGCAAATCCAAGAAGAACTTATGAACGCGATTCAGAACACGGAAGAAAAGTTGCACGCTCTTCCCCGAGCTCCATCCGCAGATCCCGTCAATGAAGTCTTGCAACTCCTCGAGAAGTTCGTCCGAGACCTGAATCACCGTGTCAAGGGCACTCCTGGCAAAGACGGACTGCTTCAGACTATTCGTCCATACCAAGATGTCTTCAAAGTCGCCATACGGAGCACCTGCCCCGAGTTTGTCCCTTGGGATCGGGCGGTGAATAAGGAACTCGCAGAGCCTAAATTTTTAGTGGACGAGGACGTCGATAACGCCACACCAAAGAACCACCGCACTAGTCAAAAGATATATATTGACGAGGTCTTGACGCACGCTCAAGAGTAAGCTTTCCTGTTGCGACTTTTGATGGCACAGTTGACGGAAACTCTTAACAGAGCTCGAACGCGAGAGCTCCCGGGTAACTATCCTTTCGTGGTCCAATGCGATTACATCAAGGAGTTCACCAAAAAATGGAGTGGGCCAGCAATGGTTCTCTTCGACGATGTTTTTGTGGCTCTGAAAGCCGATCTGGAGAAACTTGTTGAACGCCACTTTGCACACATGGGCAACGGGAACGCAAAACGAGCTATTTTGTGAGTGACGTGCCCCCTAGGTTTACTGTCGAGGCTCATTACATCATAGGATGATCGTGAACGATCACCTCGATAAAGCTGCCCATCGCACAAAAGAGAGAATTCAATGGTTGCTCGAAATTGAGGGGAACCCGACAACCCTCAATACGCACTATTTCGCCAGCTACAAAGACAAGTTTTTGACTTACTACAGAGACGCTCGGGATCATGACAATAGTTTAATGACCAAGCTGGAGCGTGCACGAGCGGACAACCGATCCAGGGAATCAGAGGCAGTCAACAGGGCGCTCTCTAGTCTCAACGAACTTGGCATCTCCGTCAAAGCGACTGACCTTCCCAGGTTGCTTCCTCCGGATCTAATGGAGCCCGCGCTGAACATCATGGCGAGCGTTCGAGCATACTTTCAAGGTAAAACGAAACCCACGACTTGTGGCTTGGACATGAGCTGACGATGTACGATGTATTTCGCAGTCGCGTACAAACGCATCGCGGACATGGTTCCGATGGCCATTGACCACGAAATCATACTCGGTGTACAGCACGGAATCGACAATGCGTTACGGCAGGGACTCCAAGTCACCGGACTGGACGGGCCAGATCGTTGCAGGCGTATGCTGGAGCAGAATATCAGCGTTGTGACAGAGCGTCAAGAAGTCCAGGAGAAAATGAAGAGGCTGCGGGCTGCCCGTGAGCAATTGAGGCAGTTGATGTAACGTACGTCACAGTGTTGCAGCCTCGATATTGCGCTGGTGCACATTTCTTTCCTTGAATATCAATAGGCCTGATTGATTGCGAGCTACTTTGTATGATACACGTTGATCTGAACTACATATGCCAGTGCCTTCCATGCACACGTTGCAAGTCTAAAGGGAATGTCGTACATTTCTCACGAATTTCATCGATGCCATCACACCTTAGTCTGGTGACCAGCCCGAGATGAATTGTCGAGGCAAGGCAAATCGTCGAGCCACACCCAACCGCAGGTCCGCATCATCTTGAATTCACCTGGGAAGTTTGTGCTTGTCACCATTGATACTTATCGTTCATCATACCGTTGCTGCCAAAGCATAACCAAACTTCCGTCCCAAATATTTGCATCAAAGCACTTAGCATCGTACCGGACGTCGAACGACTTTGAAACGGGAGTGTCATGCAAGCAATGGCATGTGCGGTGAGTGTCGTATCATTGTCGCCTGCGTTATCGTTGCGTCAGTCGTGTCAATGACGGTGTCATTGGCAACGCCGTCGTGGTGGAGTCGGTGGGCGAACGTGCACGAGCCCTGTGCCGGTGAACGACGCAACCGGGGCGGAGGAGGTGCAAATGGATTGGGTGGGTCACAGTATCGCGTGGGGGTGCACACGCTGAGGTAGGTGAGCGGGTTAGATGTCATGCAATATGACAGTGCGGGCATAAAAATCCGTAGTGGGTAATGCG
>JBBPQJ010000252.1:0-10137 GCA_038092415.1 Xerocomus tenax
GGGTGAGGAGAGTGCATGCCAGACTTGACGCCATCCAGCTGGGATGCAATTGATATGGGAGCCTGCGCCATTGGGATAGGTGCGGAGATGAAAGACGTGATAAAGAAGCCTGGACTTGACACGCCATGGAGTTAGAGGGATCGCATGAGATATTTATTCGCGCGAAAAAGTGCCCCCGAAAAAAGGGTTCCCAACCGACCTATTTACCACCGTCAGCAGACCAGCAGCGCCACTGTGGTTTGCGCGTTCATCGGCCAATGTATTTTTGTATCCGAATTTGCGTATGCAGGGGATCTCTACTTCGTCTAGGATATATTATCAGTTTTCGGTGCGCGCAAGGAAAGAAATGAAAAGGGTAGCACACCCATTTTAGCAGCCATGAGTGATGTTGCTGGCGTGCCAGGAGGGGTTATATTCCACAGTTCATCGACCTCGCTCCCATCTGAAGAATGTGGAGGTGGCGAGGAAAACGTCAAGGTCGCTAAATATGACCGAGGTCAGTTCCTGTCTGAGATCCATTAAGCAATGTGAACCCACATCGCCCACTGACGACCTCCATATGGTGGCTATTGATGTCACCGTCCTCACCATCTACCAACTCTGGTGATGCCTCCTGGATCATAGAGACCAAGTCGGGGAACCGAGTGAGATTATTCATGCTATCGTTCACACCACCCCGGTCACTTTTATGAGTGGAGTGCCTCTGCAGCGCAACTCGAGGGAATAGCGGTGGAGAGTGTAGGCTAGGAAGGCACCGGGGCGGTGATTCGTGGGTCAAGAATTCAGGCACATTAGGTGTGTAATCAACGAGTTTCCCCGGCGCGGAGGGAACCAAGACCGATTGGAGCAATGGTCGCGCATGTATACTGATGGCATGATCAAGCCTGTAGCGAAGATCCCTAAGGACACAGGTCAGCCATGAGTGCTGCGCGAAACGCCAATGAAGAGAAGACAAACAAGACATCGTCTGCAGGAGGCGTAGGAGAATCTTCTATGCTCTGTACTGATACTGTTTCAAGATCGAGATATGCCATCAAGGCGGAATTGGAGCGAGGAATTAATGCTTGGTAATCTGTACCGCCAATTTCGCGAGTTTCGCGCCTCGCGCGTTCTGAGAGGATTGGAGAAGACATAGGTCTGCACATCAATGATATCTTCGCGTCTGAGACACACAAATAAAACCTTGGTTAGAACATGCGTATATGCGCGGAAAAAACGCACAGCGATCATCTTCCTCGTGCCAGCACTTTTTAGTCCGAAGATCATGTGGATCGAGAGGAAGGAAAAGGGTCCGAAGATATCTAACGTGTGTCGATGGAGTAACCCATCTCTCTTCCGGAGGAGTGAGGTCGAGAGAGTCCAGGGAACGCATGAGAAGTTCGAATGGATCTGTAGGAAGGAAAAACGATGTTGCGTCCGCCATAGGCGCATACTCGAGAGTTTGAAGAAGAAGCTAAATGATTCGATTATTGCGCGGGCGGTGAAAGTGAGGGGAATGTAGAGGGACATACCTCCTCGACAGCCTTCTCAGTAAACGCGACATGGTCTGATGTGAGATGAACGCGCGCATAAGGCAGGAGAACGTCACGTATATGCCTGCGCAAACGGAGTTCGTTGGCCGAATTGATGTTGAAAGAATGCAAGTCCATAAGGTCTGTTGGCAAGAAATTTCCATGTGTTCTTGTTTATCAATCAGACGTCTGACGTCTAATGCTCAAACCCACGCCGT
This sequence comes from Xerocomus tenax, assembly GCA_038092415.1. NCBI lineage: Eukaryota > Fungi > Basidiomycota > Agaricomycetes > Boletales > Boletaceae > Xerocomus > Xerocomus tenax. The sequence goes on from JBBPQJ010000252.1 coordinate 1,730, forward strand.
GTCACTGATAAGAGTCTCACTTCAACCGCTCTGGCAATGAGAATCACACAGCTTTATGCATTGAATTGGGGTTGGCAAAAGGGGAAAGGAGGGGAGACAGTAAAACACGTATGACATTAGCAAGGGTGCTCGAGATGACTTCGAACGGATAATGACACAAGACATGCCAAAGTCTTTCCCACAAAACAATAACAACCACCTGTCCACCAAAGAAAGCGTCAGCATCGCGAGTGAGTTGAAACATGCAAGATAAAGGGTCAGATAATGGGTTCATGTTTTAACCATGTGTATGTCTATAAGACTAATCGATCACATTTGCTCATCATTGCAGCCAATATTGGAATTTAAGAGGTCAATTGAATGAAACTCACCATCTTTCTGAAAGTTTAGGACATTGTTCGTGCATAAAGACCGTCGGAGAACAAGTCAAAGTGACCAGCTGTAACAAGACAATGGACAAAGTTGAATTTTTCTGTATGTTCGGCTTTATTTGGATTTGTTTGTCTCTATGTAGAGGAAGTAAGACGGATCGTGATCGACCCTCGTCTGAGTTCCCTGTGTCAACTGTCAAGTAGTCCTCGAGGCTCAAGGTTTCAAAGGAGCCTCAAGTCCCTACAATTGGTGCCGTACACGAATCGTCAAAAAATTCTCTCAGAGTTATGTACAGAAGTGAAACATTACAAGAACAAGGGCCAATTGTTTACATGTCTAGTATACGGCATTTATTCTATCGATGCAGAAAGTCCGTTACGCGTGTTATGGATCTTGATGCCGTGAATATACGTGGTGCTGTACATGGATAATCCAGGTGTCCGTGCGTCAAATGAAGCGATTGTATGATTATGCTGTGAGAAAACGTTCCAGAAATACGCTCGTGTGCAAAGCGTATGCAAAGACAAATGGCGAAGTGACTGCTAGGAGGACGGCGAAGGCGGACATGAAGCTCGTGGGAAGAGGATTGAGGGAATAGCGTGCAGCTGTGAAAAACGCGGGATCAGACTAAGTTGGAGATGGACAGAGAAGGACATGCCTGTGGTTGCAGGGGACAGTATCGGTGGAAAATAAGTGACCTTGGTGGGATGGAGAGTTGAAGTAGCGAGGATGTCATCATGAACGGCAAGGTCAAGCTGGAGTTGGAGGCCAGTGAGAGTGAGTGGGGGAATATCTGGATCGCTGGGGGAAACGGATAAAGGGACGATCAAAACGTCGTTATCGAATTCCCAGTTTCTGCATGACATGGTTTGCGTGACAGTCCAACCGAAAGGGGAGAGCACGCGAGAAATAAGGGCGTCGAGATCTGCATTGCTGGCAATCCGGGCATCCGCGTAAGGGAAGGAGGGATCCATGGAGGCGTAGGTAGCGAGGGTGTGTTGGACATGGGAAAGGAAGTAGGCGGGAGGTTCCCTATCACCGATAGGGGGGCGTGGGGGGAGATCTAATTCAAGACACGGGTTATCTACACGAGTCGTCTTCCGGGAATGGGGTGTTGGAGGGCGACAAATTGCAGTGCAACGACAGCCTCTCCCTGCTCGCACGACCTGCCAATCGGCTACGTGTGGACCGTAGACGTGGGCATAGTAGGATTTGCAGTCGCTGCAGAGGGCGGAGAGGGAGGAGGATAGAGAAGCATGGAGAGAATCGAGGAGTGCGCGCGCGATGTGCACTCGAAGGTGAGTGCGAATCAGGAGATGGAGTTCCGCTGGAAGTGGGACGGGGAGTGGTGTGAAGTTGCTGGCGATGGCGGGGTGTATGAGGGTGAGGATGGCGTGAACGAGGGCAGTACGGGAAGTGCGAAGGGACGACATTGTATATGGAGGGTTGTATTAGGGAGATATTTAAACCAAGGGGAAAGAGCGAGGAACACGGAGATGAGATCCATCACGATGAAGAGAGAAGTTAATACCATCGAAACCCTAACCCTAGTTTAGGTTCATCTCTCTCCATGTTTCTCCTCCGACGTCAGCTTCGCTCGACGCGCGCCTTCTCTACCCTCCACGCGAACTCATCTGATACCGCAACAGAGGCCGCAGACTTCAGCGCCCGTGTTGCACATCTCACAGAGTACTTTGCTCGTCCTCGCTTCGCCAACATCTCCCGCCCCTACTCCCCCCGCGATGTCGCACTCAAACAGGGCTCTGCGTCAGTCCTTCCCCTCCCCGCATCCCTCTTGGCAGACAAGCTCTTTCGCATCTTACAGCATGCCAGCGAAAACGGGCTGCCCATTCACACACTGGGTGCCATCGACCCCGTCCAGATGACCCAGATGGCAAGTCACCAACAGGTCATCTATATATCCGGCTGGGCTGCTTCCTCCCTTCTCACTACCGGTAGCAATGAGGTCGGTCCTGACTTTGGGTATGCACTGTTTTTTTTTTGTTCCAGCCCCATGTCATTCACACCGCCAAGCGATTATCCGTACACCACAGTTCCAAATCAGGTGCAACGTATATTCCGCGCCCAGCAACTGCATGACAAAAAGCATTACAATGAGCGCATGTCCGCTTCCCCAGAGGCACGCGCAAACATGCCATACGTCGACTACCTCCGTCCCATCATCGCGGATGCTGACACTGGGTACCTTGCCAACTACTTCCCCTGCCATGTGATACTTACAACTTGCTAGTCATGGTGGCCCCTCTGCTATCATGAAGCTAGCCAAATTGTTCGCCGAATCCGGCGCTTCTGCCATTCACCTAGAGGACCAACTTCACGGAGGTAAAAAGTGTGGTCATCTCGCAGGAAAGGTTCTTGTGCCACCGTCCACGCACGTCTCTCGTCTCGTAGCTACTCGTTTTGCTCTCGACATGTTGGAATGTCCCATGTTGGTAATCGCGAGAACCGATGCCGAGAGTGGAAGACTTCTCAGTTCAAGCGTTGACGCCGGAGATCATCCGTACGTTATGATTTTCCACCATGTTTTCTGTCCTGTAATAACCGATATGATCTGCGTGGAAACAGATTCATTCTAGGCACAACTACTCCGGGACAACCGCTTGCTGAGGCACTCGCAGGTGCTGCTGACGCTGTCGATGCTACGCGTATCGAGAAGGAATGGGATGCCTTTCATCCGTTGATGACTTTCGACGAGGGTAGATCCACCTTCTCTCACATTTGTTTGGACTCATGTCTATTTCATCAGCCGTTAAGCGCGCACTTCAGACCACCCCTTCCATATCCTCGCCTGATTCTGCTTTCGAGCACTATAAATCTCGTGTCGCTGGAAAGTCGAACTCGGAGTCCCGGACAGTGGCCAGAGAAATTCTTGGTACAGACATCTTCTGGGATTGGGATCGTGCGTGTCTCACTTGACGTCTTCATATCGAGTCGCTCACGTGCGATTCAACCAGTTCCACGCACTCCAGAAGGATACCACCGCCTTCAAGCCGGTCTGGCCCCCGCCATCTCTCGCACGCTCAAGTATGCACCTTATGCCGACCTTCTTTGGCTTGAGACCTCGACACCAGATCTGGAGTTGGCGCGTTCGTTTGCTAGGGAAATAAGAGAGAAGACCGGCCAGAAGAAATGGATGGTGTATAACCTCAGCCCGAGCTTCAATTGGTTAGATAGAGGTTTCACAAAGGACGACCTGAGAAACTTTATCTGGGAACTAGGCAAGGAAGGGTGAGTGTCATCCATCTTCAGTCTTGTCTCGTACTCACACATTCTTTAAAGATTCGTTCTTCAGCTAATTTCGCTCGCCGGTGTGCATAGCAACGCCGTCACTACCGGTACGCTTCAGTTCATCTGTCGCTGTGCACTTTTGACACTGCTTTACAGCCGAGCTAGCGGAACGCTACAAGACTGAAGGCATGCTCGCCTACGTTGACCTTGTCCAGCGTAAAGAGAAGGAAATCGGATGCGATGTGCTGACCCATCAAAAGTGGTCAGGAGCCAATTACGTTGACTCCATCATTCAGACAGTCTCTGCAGGATCCTCGAGCACGTCTGCGATAGGCAAGGACTCGACGGAACACAGGTTCTAATTGTTCCCTACATGGCATGCCAATACGCCAAAGTTGGATGTATACTATGCTTCCAAGGTGGGAAGATCAGGCCACGTCGATGCACAATAAGAGCGATGTTGAACAAAAGTACAAACGGATATTGGTGCAGATCAAAAAACTTTTTTTGTTCCTCAATGGACCGCTCGACTGCTTGGTCTGATGAGGACTGTTCCTGTGCACCACAGATCCACCTAGCATCCTACAACTTCTCTGAGAGTGTCATGGGAAGGCGTTCTCCGGGGATGGCGGCATGCATACTGACTTTGCGCTAGCTAAGATGGTCCTTGCAATTGAGTTGGAGTCCATGACCGTCGTGCTCGGAACGCACCAGATTATGAACGCCGCCAACAGAGAACAGGAGCTCCTTAATTGAATCTAAAGGAAGCTGAACCCGATGGATCTGGTAACATCGCACCTTGATCGACTCAATTGGCGCTTTCGATGCTTCTCATACAGATACATGCTGTCATAACAGCAACGAAGTCGAAGTGTCGCTCTCCTCATGCGCGCCATTTGGGGTGTCGTGTGAGTCAGGCAACAAGCCATCTTCTCGTTCTTTGGTTCGCTCTAGATGAATCGCCTGCCAAAGATGAACTGTGATGGGAATGGAAGTTGGCACAGACAATACACGCTCCTAAGAGAAGATGATGCCGTGCCATCGCCAAGAATTGTGGTGGGGCACAAAAATCACACGTTTATAGTCTGCAGAGGAGATGGTTCCGAAGAACCTGATCCGTATCCTCACGTACATCAGGAAGTGGAGCTTACTAGTTGGTAGCAGGGCAAGGCATCGCCCTTGTCAAAAATATGGCCGTTAAACGAGTGTGAGAACTCAAGGATGTATAAAAGGCGGAAACTGCCGCAATTTCCGATGGTTCTTATGGCTCCTCATGCAACTGACCTATAGATGGCCTAATAGAGCGTACTTGATGTGACTAGGGGATAAAAGAGGTAAACCGGAGTTAAGGGCGGATGCGGCCACTCACCCGCATGCCTGCCCCCTAGCAATGCTGAAGTGGAGTCATATCGATCCCCAGATCTATCACACTTCTTCGATCTTTTTGGGAGGACTAGGCATCTTTGGCTCGAGTGATTTGGAATATCTTTACTTCAAGCTCCGCATCTACCTGATCCGGAATCTGCATTGATAGATTCCCAGCGATATCCCGAACAACTTCTTCTGCCTGGAACTCCTTTCCTGAGTTGTAGAGTTGAGTCACTAATAGACCACAACTGTGAGAATGATGACGCACTGATCTCGCCGAGAAAGCGTGTCAATGTTTCCTCATTCCGCACAGTGAGCGCAACGAGCGCTAGTCGAGTGCGCTCGAATGAGAGGGCAAGAGAAATAGTCTTCACGAGCGGAGGTATGAGTACAGGATCAAACACCTAAAGATAATTAGCCTGTCAGTAGTACCGCATGCGAGATACATACGATATCTGCGCCGAGCACAATGTCTGCCATGACTTCGTTAAAGAGCGACCTCAAGCTTTCCTGATTCGACAATGAATCCAACCAGTCCAGAGATTTGCAATGTATATTCGGATGAGACGAAGATTTGTCTATGAGGCATCCAATCGGAAACGGTCCCAGATTGGATTTTGTGACTTACTGCAATGCAACCCAACATTGCTTTGACAACGCGCGAGTACGGTGGAATTCACGTCAGTCAGGTAGACGGATGGGACCCCCTGGTTGAGGGGAGTTGCGACATGGAGCTGCAAACTTGCAACGAGAATGCCGATGAATCCGGTTCCACTCCCAAACTCGAGTACATTGCTAGTTTCCACCAGGTCTGCTTTCAATTGTGACTATGGAAACGATGATAGACGTTGCCATTGCAACTCACATGGATGTTGAATGAGGTATTGTGCTAAAGCTAGACTTGCTCTCCAAGTTCTGAGGCCTGTTGTCCCCGCTTCGATAGTAGAGCGCGACTCAAGAAGAGTGATTGTCTCGGAACGGTCCACCTCTATTCCGCGTCGGTGCGAATCAGGAAACTTCCAATAGTGCGTAATGAACGAGTTGGTTGGCGTCTCTAAGCTTTTGAACATGGTGAAATAGATTTACGATTATGTAGTCGAAAACATGACGCATACCACGAACCGGTTCTCAGCGACAGAAAATGTGCATATATGCGCTCGTCGATGTCATCGTCCTGAGAAGTGGAATGAGATGATCAACATACTGATCAATTAGCACATACCTCGTCGTTTCGACTCAGGTGTTCCAGTTGAACGATTGCCCACTTCCAAAAGCTTTGTTGATACGATTCCGATGGGGGATATTGCTCTAGATGATGATCCAGTAGTATCTTTCTCAGGAGGAACTCGTGAGCAACACCGAACGGAATGTTTGAAGGGAAACAGAGGCTCTTCACAGGTACAAGGGCAGAATAATAGAGAAGTAGCGATGAAAGGAAATCGGACGGAGAAGACAGCACACAATCCGCGTCGCTAGCCACTGATCCTTGCACCATTGAGGTCCTTGCTAGGGGAATCAGTCCGCCAATCGCCCAAGACTAGAAAGCCCAGCCCTAAATATCACGTGATACATCGCTGCAACGAATTTTGCAGTCTAAGCTTACTAGTTTCGCAACATACATGATTCCTCGTTTGTGCACGTCGTCCAAGCTACTCACCTTGACGCGTGTGCACCATGGTCTTCGGTTGACCTTCTCCTCGTCTTCAGTTTCTTACGAGCAGTCTTATGGCCACTTTTCCAAAAACATCGCTCCTTCTTTCCGCGAACCCTCTCCTCGTAATTGGCTTGGTGGTGACGTGGTGAGAATGGTACCAGATGGATTGGTGAACATGTACTCATTGCTCACAAAGCCGTTTCCTCTGAACCCATCCTTTAAACCTCCGGTCCCTCTTTCTGACGAACTCCGGAGCCGATTATACAAAGCTTATATGCACGACCCCGAGTTGAATTCTGTCCGTATCCTCGCATCCAGGCATAATATAAGCATTAAACGAGTCGATGCGATACTACGATTAAAAGGCATGGAGCAAGCATGGAAAAAGGTGCCTCCTGTTTCGTCCAACTTGCATTTCACTGAGATTAATACCCTGTGTCTTGGTGTTTCGTTAGGAGGTGAGCATTTCTTTCCAGTGTAGTTCGTCTCGTATATGTGATGAAACACATACATCATTCGCGAAACCTAAGAACTTGTGATGTCTTACATCTTCGCAAGACGTGATTGCAACCTTTCAACCCCATCTGAACTCTTTCGGCTAATTAATTGACTGGGGAATGGTCATACTGACATGTTATCTCGTTTCAACAGAGCAAACCGTTGCAGACCGGATTTACGAAAGGCATGGAGCATCTGCTTGGTGTAACGGAAGCAGCAAAGCGCAAGGAGCTAGATGCTAATGAACATGATCAGAACGATCAACTGCTCTCTAATAATCGATACGATGCCCATGAGGCGGACCTCCAAGATGAGATCGAAGGCAATGACAGGGCAAGACATCGTTACCAGAGACTCTTTTGGGAGAATGTTGCTGAAGGCGAGGTCCGTGGCCTTGAGTGCAACTTAACCAATCGTTGAACTTGATGATTGCTCTAGGAACCAGTCATGCCCAATATTCTCGAGGCCCAGAGCGGTACTTCCTTGACGCGTTCGAGCTTTAGAGGCAAGACAATCACTGTCGAACGGGCGCCGGGTAGACCCGCCATTAAGTTTGTCGATGTTGGCAATGCTTTCGTCGATGGGAAGGAAAAAGAACGACGAGAACGTGAAGGCACCCGGAGATCTATGTTGAAAACACGGAAACGGATGCGGGAAAATGGTAGGCTACACGCGTAGTTGCTTCTCATCAGTTGATTCACAAATATATTACTCTCGTCCGACTAATCTTTTGCATGTTGTGGTGAGATCTAAGTAGTAGAAACCAAGAAGACGATGAGTCCATTTAGAGAAAACATTGGTAAACAAGGCTTTTACTAGCCAAGGTTGACCTGAACTATTCCGTGAACGTTTCAACAAGATCGCAAGTCTCCAAAATGCAGCGGGGTCTTCCAATGGTATAAACGCTCTGAATTGTTCATCGTGATCGCTGATCCTATTCTTATTAGCAACCAACGGTGGTCCTTCTCCGGGAAGGCACCGACACCTCGCAGGGCAACCCCCAATTACTTTCTAATATCTCAGCCTGTCTCGCGATCGCAGAGACGCTCTCTACCACCCTTGGACCTCGCGGGATGGACAAGCTGATTGTGAACGAGCGTGGAGAGGCTCAGATCACCAACGATGGCGCGACCATCCTCAAGCTTCTCGACATCATCCATCCGGCTGCTAGAACCTTGGTTGATATCGCACGTGCTCAAGACGCAGAGGTTGGCGATGGGACGACCAGTGTCATTCTCCTCGCTGCGCAGCTTCTCAAAGAGGTCCG
>JBBPQJ010000253.1:0-10134 GCA_038092415.1 Xerocomus tenax
GAAGTGAACGCACGCTCGTCATCTTCAAACAAAAGATGGGCAGGTATTTCTTGGTTGGGTATCGTTGTGGAATTTCCACTGGTTGATGCAGGTGGTGAGGACAAAGACGGCGAACGGGAAGATGTTTCCACATCCTCCGTGACACTCTCCAAGGCCCCGTTTGATTCATTTGTCATGACATTATATGTCTCATGAGTGTCGTAAATGGCTTCCAGCGCTTGGTTTGTTAAAATGGCGGAAACGAGACTGCGTTGTGACATTCGCCATTCGACAGGGGTCCGGTGACACCGTTCCAAAATGGCAGATTGTTCGATACCAATGCGCATAAGCTCCTCGAGATTCTGTCGTGAAATCTTGAGGTTGGAATCAAGGGATGAGCTCATGGCCTCGAGTGCGTCGTACGCTGCGTCCCGACGATTTCCCCAGTATTCAGAAGGCTCGACTCGTCGGACACGCTGTGTTGCGACGAGTAATGTAGCACCATCGTCGTAGATAGCCTGCGTAGCTGCTTCAAAGGAACGAACATAAACGCGAGCTTTCTCAACCGTTTGCATGTACTGCGCGCCATCGGAGAGTCGGGCCTGATCAACGGTCTCGAGATCAACATGCCTGGCGATGTGGATATCTCCAAGGAATAGAACAAGCGACGAAAGCTCCCTGAAGAGTTCTTGTGCAGAGGTAGTCACAACTTCGACTACAAAACACAACGACATCAATCACAATGAAAATAGAATGTGAATGTTCAGATACCAGGATGCGTCGCTCGAAGTGCTTCCTTGAGTGTGCTCAACCTTTCCCGAACCCTGGATACATGGATTTCGAACTCGTTGAATGTCGCCGTGGTCAGGTTTCGTCGCGGAGCCTCCTCGTGATCCTCGATGTTGACCCATCCGAAGCCCTTCCAAGTCCCAGCAGTCCCAGCCCCCGCCTTTGTGGGATCGGCATGTGAAGCAGTCAAGTAGCCATATAACCGTTTTGAACCGAGAACTCCTTGGCTTCGGACCTCTCGTGCCACGGAAACAAATTCGATGACAGAACGTTCCAATTCGTCGGCATCTAAACTGAGCTGCGATACATTGTCAATTGCGATCCACGGTCCATCATTCAGGACCGCCCGGGCCGACAAGACGAATTTGGAGAGTGTGGCAACGGCACGTCGCTGCGCGGGAACCAAGGGTGTCTGAGATGCATCGGTGTCGCCTCTGTCTTTTTTACTTTTCCCGCCAAGGTGTCTGAACGATGGGCCGGAAACGTATAAAAGGTCTCGTATAGCCGTGATAGCGGCACACATCAGATCTTCAACGATCTCTTCGTCCTCTGTAACCTGTGGAATTCCAAATTGTTTCACATGGAGCACCACAGAATGTATGCATTGTCGTGCTCTTTCCAGAAGTTCGGATACGATATCCGGAGTAGGCGGGGCTAACTGTTGTCGTACAGTGTGCGTTGACGATTGGGGAGACGTCGGGCGTGGCAATTCTGAGGCGTCGAAGGGTTGGTTGAGACAAGGTGCTTGCGGCAGAGGTTGAGTGTTCAGGTTTGGCGAAAGTGCGTTTCTCTCAGGGGAGGTACTACTTTGGTAGTTGATAGACGCGCATGACGTGTCCATTGCGCTGTGGCTACGGTTTCGTGAATGTGCGGTCTGCGAATCAGAGGGGGCGACACGATTCGGATGCTGATTTAATGGGGTGAAGTCTGTATTAGCGCGTGGGCGGAGAGCGGTTCCGGAGTCGACTGGGATGGGGAGCGGTTTAACGGGTAGACTTCGAAGGGTATCGCTAATTTGGAAAGGAGGGTTGGACGGCAACAGATGCACCGGTTCAATGGTGCCGTTTATCTTGACGGACTCAGAAGATCTGGCCCGAGTATGAGACGGGGTTACGGGGTACATATGACGGAAGCCAAGACTGCTTCCAGAATGAGTGCCAGACTGAAAGGTAGTCAACCCGATGAGATCACTGTCAGAGACGTCGTCCTCTGGATCTCTTGGGAGATCGCGGGAGAGTTTTCCGGTCAAGGTATTTGCGTAGTAGATCTTGAACGTAAGATTAGGAAAAGTCATGCGGGTTGAACTTGATACGACACCTGTCCATCTTGTGTGACCTGGGGGATCCAAAAGTCCCTTGAATGGTCCTGATGTGTCGTTCTCGTTGTCGTGGGGATGGCGGGAAGTCCTCTGACGCTGTTTCGGACTGGCGTGCGCCTAATATCGATGGTGGACGCGACCATCGCTGTTCTAGACGACTTATCTGCGTCAAACGCGGTCCATTCGCTGGTCACTTTTGCCGTCGTCGTCGTCGTCGTATTGAGCACCGCCAAGCTGGACGTCATACCGCTGAGCCGAGTTTCACACGCCCCTTATGGAATGATAATCAGGCCAGGCCCTGTCCAGCTCCACAACCATCACCAGCCATGACCCAAGCCGCCGCAGTCGACGTGGGTGTCGTCGTTGGCGATTCTCTGGAAACATTACTGACATCGCCGCACAGGTTTCTGGTTTCTCTCCCTCCACCAGCGAAACAGAGCTCCACGATTTCTTCAGGTAAGGGGCACGCTCTTATCGCTGACCCCTCATTCATACGTTATCCAGCTTCTGTGGAAAGTACGTATCGATTCATCGTGGCATACTCACGGTTTCACAGAGCTACACAGGATTAAATCGATCGATTTCAAAGACGATGAAGGTGGATCAAAGACCGCAGTCATCACATTCGAAAAGCATTCCGCCGCCCACACGGCACTCATGGTACGATCCGCCATTCTCTGGTGACTGTCTTGACCCACGAAATCTCAGTTGAATGGTGGTAATCTCGGTAACAACACGCTCACAGTCACCTCGGACGTTGAGCACGCTGATCACCCTGATGTCGAGGAGCATCCACACATTGAACAATCTGACAAGCCGCGAGCTGGCAGTAAGTATACGACCAATCTACAATCTGCATCATCTGAGAGCCATGACTGTAGTTGCTGCCGAGTATCTCGCAAAGGGCTACGGGCTCTCCGACCACATTCTCCAGCGCGCCATCGAAATTGACAGTACGTGTTCCGCAGATCGCGAATCGAGGGCCTCTTTCTAAACCTACTGCAGACAAGCAGGGAATATCCAGGAAATTCTTGTCGTTCATTTCTAACCTCGACAAGTCCGCTGGCCAGCGTGCCCTCGGCCCTGACCAGACCGTTTCTGGCAAAGTCCAGTCTACCCTCAAGGAAGCCCACACGCGTGTCAAGAGTGTCGATGAGCAAAAAGGTTACTCAAAGCTGGCCCAAGAAGTATGTATTTTCCATTCCTCCCTTTCTTAGCTCACGCAGACGACACCAGTATTATGCGAAAGCCATTGCTTCTCCTATTGGGCAGTCCGTGTTGTCCTTCTACACAAACACCTCTAAACAGGTGCGGGACATCCATGAGGAAGCGGTTCGTATCAAGCAGCACAAGGGCAGTCCTACCCCAACTTCCCCTCCCGCTCCTGCGCCAGCCTCTACGAAATAAATCTCACATCATCACGTTGAGCAGTTTTATACAAGACCAGTGTACCTGTAGTATTCACAATAGTCATTCAGATATGATGTATGTTCTTCAGAAATTCCATCCGTGCTAAAAAATTGGTCTATTTGCAAGCGGAGAGTTCTGAGAAGCCACTTCCGCATGCGTTCGATACCTCCACCTTTACCTTGGCACCGTCCTCTTTTGTGATATCAACATCCTACACTCGTGAAAAGATGAATGAACGGATCGTCTCTAGCCAAGGAGTTACCCACCTGGAACGTGATATTAGTACATCTGTCGTGGCAAACGAAAACCAGGTTAGACGAGCCATCCGAACTGAAGACCTAGGTGACTTACCCGTGTCCAGTGATGCAATGAATGCTAATGGTAGGCCTGGAACTGCTATCACCGGTTCCGGTGATGTTTCGGAAGGTAACGTCCTCCCAGGTAATGTTCCCCGTCGCCTGTGGGCAGGTGGTGTGCGGGCACCAAGAATTATCGATCTGGAAGGCGTCATGGCCTCGTCACATCCCACGGCCTGCGTACGTTACCTTTATAGGGTTGGCTACGTCCGTCTACGATTGACAGATTAGCATTCACCAATTGTCGGACTCGGACGTTGTCTCACAAACTTAAAACTGTTGAATTCTTGTGAGAGATACTCGATGTGGTGATTTGGTAGACTCACTCGACGTAAGTCAGGTTCCTGGCAACACCGGACGCGGTTGGATACGACTAAAGGGTATCGAAAGGACGTCAACAATGCAAATTCGCGTACCAACGCTTTGCCTTGCCTTCAACATGATGCCCGCATCACTCCTCTGTATGGAGACATTTCGGTAAAGAACGTCCTGAACCCTGTAAATCAGGAAATATGACATCAGCTCCCGTTCAACACATTACAATGATCGAACACGAACGAGATACCCTTGACGTCCTGGCCGAAAGATCCAACATTACATCCTGTCACATATTGCCGATAAGCGTTGGTACAAGTGGACAAAAAAGCAATATTGTACCCGCAGAATGAAAGCACTGTATGTTCTCTGCGACGAAACCTTTCGTGGGCGCCTTGACCGTCACGCACTCGTCACCATTCTCGACGGAAACATCATGCACATAGTTGTTGTTTCCAGATACGTCAAATCCATCCGTCTCTCCGATATGGTCTGCAATGATCTTGTTACAATATCAGGATGCCCGAGAAAAGATGAAAAGCGGGGATCCTACCTCCATGTCATGTGCAACGTTATTGTCTCCGATGATGGTCACATGGAACCTGGAGGAAAGCAAGATATTTTTCAGGTATTATTGATGAATCCCATGTACGCACATGGGCGAATTATTAAGTGTGACACCGCTTATATCAATATTATTGCAGTCTTGAAAGCGAACGAGGCGAGGACGACTTGGCTAGTGGATGTCAGCATAGCACGCTGGCAGTCTCAAAGCACAGACTGACATATGCACTCAAACTACGATCGAATAGCATCATTAACCGTGTCTTCAGGTCACCAGAGAAGTTGCACTTGCCTGTTGTTTGGTCGCCAGAGCTGACCATTCCCGTTGATCATACCGGTACCATTCCACACAACTAGAGCATTGCTATGGTCAATGGAGCCGCACACATCATGGTACCAGATAACACTCACCATCATGACAGTGGTCGAATAAGAACATGTTTCCCCCCAGATTTGGGTCAAATACGAGGTTCAACACGCCATTAATCTGCATGGTAAAATAATGCGCGTTTTGGAACGAGACTGATGTCTTGAGCGCATAGTTCCCCTTTGGCACGAGGAGGACCGTGTCAGCAGAAGAGGACGTCGTCGCATGCGCAACACAGGCGCTGTATGCCTTCATGATGGCAGGCGCAATATCAGTCTTATTGTCCGCGATGCCACCATAGTCGACTACGTTGCACGTAGTGATCGCATATGCCACCGAACCAGCGGCTGCAAGTAAAAGGAGTGACGAAAGCCTGAGTGGGGACATGTCGGGGTATGTTCCATGATCCACTGCGACGGCGCTATTTATCAGTCGTGAGGGACTGCGGCGGCAAGCCAACGAGCCTTGAAGAAGAGTCAATGGTAACTGCACAACTGTTTGAAGTGAATTGATGCGAGTTATTGCCGCTACTCTCCATTGCCCGAACCATGCATTGTACAGCTGTCAAGAGTCGTATTGACTGCCGCGTCAGTTCTGGAAACTTTGTTTTCTCCCGCCCCCAGTGATCCCTTTACCTAGTTCTCTAACTGGACATGGTGTGTCGGTCTCGTCGACGTTCCCATTCCATGCACCTTCCGGATATCGAAAATGATCAGAGTTTCAATCTACCGCCGGTACGATCCATCAAGCGTTCGCACGCAGGAAGAAAAGGTGAAAGCAAGAGTCTCTCTTGTCTTTGATTGCACTTTAACCCACCGACGAGTACAATACAGTACATGTTTCAACGCGCTCAGATCAAGTGTTACCTCGAAACATCGCCGCCAATATCTAGGTTTCAGTGTTTCGTGATCGCGTGCCTTGTCCATGTTTTCTGACTTTCCAGGCCAGAATTCCAGGAACGGTCTTACAGAACATGCATCTCACATCCTCATTCATCAAGCAGTAATGATTGTCGATTGTTCAGAGCGCCCAAGTGTAGATCGAAACTACAAGTTGCCAGGAAGTATCCTCGCATCAAGAGCAAAGGCTACCTCGTAAGGTTTCCCGACCAATCCATGCGGCCAATCACTCGCTGTGTCGCAGAGCATTCCCAATCAAGTGTTCACCATAGTTGTTCGAAAAACATATACATTCACCTAGAACCCCTCTCCTTGGTACGTTACCTAACATTCGCCACCTTTACAGCCGCGCCATCCATTCGTATGAGATAAACGTCATGTGGATGAATGTTTCAGTCAAGTGTTGTCAACCTCACAACACCAATTCAACACGCCTATCGTGCAGACGAAACCGCATTAAACGACTATCGTTACCAGTCAGGTACGGACAAGTCCTTGTTGGGGAACGAAGAGGTCCGCATCAGCGGGGTCGCGCGTTTTGCTCTCGAAACACACCCCGCATATGCCTCAGTAATACCGTTGCAACGGTACTGTATCCAAGTGCGTGACACGCGGTGGTCGTAAAGCCCACTGGCACAACGGAAACGATTATGAGGAGAGCCGAGGAGTCGAACAGGAGCATGTCGGCTGCTCGTGGTGCGCAATCTTAATTCTGATGTCACAAACCTTTGGAGAACCCCGCGGAACGAGTATAGTGGCAACCCAAATAAATTTTTCGTGAGACTTCAAAAGCCGAGGCCCCTGGTTACCCCGTGTACCGAATGGAAGGCATGTGCAACGAGGGGTTGACCATCAAACCAAACGGGGAAACCCTGGAAACTCAAACAAGGTCGGAATCCATTAGAACGAAAACGTCACCAGTATAGGACAAAACCTGCATTGGAAGTGTTGTCTCGCTTGGAGGAATTTGGTGCCAAATCGGCTATATACCGAATGGTGCAGACTACGACATTGACTCCAAGTAGACCAGCGCATTTACAAATCTGAAGATTCAGAAACTTTAGAAAACGATGTCACTGACAGATCTCTACCCTGGACTAGATGGATACCTGGTCGGGCATCAACAATACCATTTCATGTCGCCGAGAACGAAATATTTCGTCCAGATCCCTTGCAATGTCCGATACTATCACCTCCCGTCCCATGGTCCAAAAATATTGGGGGGAGGGGCGACCGGAAATCACCCAGTGGCCAAGAAGAGACACAGCGCCACGACGCACATGGTGGGAGGTAGGAAAAACCGATATCAAACTGTGGTAAGAAGGGAAGTAGCGAAGCCAGCAACGGCCCGAGCGCGGCGAGACTCGCTGAACCCAGTTGGGTTCAACGAATTAACTTCGGGTCAATCGGCGAAGCAAAGAATGCCCATACGAGTTCCCATCGGGAGATAGTTGAAATGTAATTATGACCCGAGAAGTGCGACGGGAAAAATTATACAGCGTATGGGACGGAAGAGGCCCGAGGACCGGCATTTAAGCCGCGATGATGTGACTCACATAGATTATAATGTGAAGACAGATGAAGCGAGCAAATTGTGAGCGAGGTCGAGGGACACGCCAGATAAAGGAATCACAGAGAAGGCCACGAAAGGTACCTATTTGTGACCATTTGTTAGCGTGGACAAGAAAAGAAAATAGGTCGAGTAAACTCACAATAATGGCCTACACGTAGACTTGAAATACAATACTAGCCGTAGCAAAACCCCGCAGGTCGGGAAAAACGGGATATCTCAAGGTGCAACGAGCTCCCAATGATGAAGTGATGCCATTGACTGCAGTTCAAACTGACGATATGCACTTGGGAATGCAGGCCCCTACAGGAAGAGCGAGTACTAAACCCTGTAGCATAGTCAGACTCACAGGCCAAGGGAAACCCAGCGCCGCCGCAAACATCTACGACCGTAAATGGATGCATCTTCGCAACGAAAAAGACAATAGTCACCCACAGAATGTAATAAAAAAAACTCTTCCAGTCGGCAGAAGAAGCCCACAGTGTAGGGTCCACGGCTTCAATTCCAAGGGGTCAAGCCTGCGTTTCGAGAACACAGGACATTTGTCGCTCGGAAAAATCACACTGCGTAGTCGCTTGAGACAGATCCAAACTGTACCGCACGGGCCCGAGCAATCTGAGTCAGAGCCGGCAGAGGCTCCAACATGGACAAGGGTCTTGTGTATGTTACACGGAGTCTGCCGCCGCCACTGGTCCCGCGCTGCGCCGTCCCTTGAGCTCATTTCAGCCACAGCCTCGTGCCCATGGTGTGCATGACGAAGCGTTGCGTTGTCCAAAGGAAACCGTTCATGTGTGCATACGTGAGAGTTGATAACGCCCTAGTAAGTACTTTTGGGCAATCTTCGCCGTTGTACGTCAGTAGCTCAAGGGTAAATACATGTCGTAAAGCATGCCTTCTGTCATTTGTCCTCTTTCAACACAACCTTCGCTCCTTATCTTTCACAAGACGACAGGGCCGGGGATACCTGGGCTACCAGCAGCCCGCCATGCAGCAAGGATCAGATCTACCACATCTTCGATGCCCTGGTCTTTCTTGATGCTCGTGAACACGGTCGGACCATCCCCACGCATGATTCTTGCATCACGTTGCATCACTTCCAAGGAAGCACCCACGTACTCTGCAATATCAATCTTTATGGATATTTCAACACGCAGTGAGGCAAAAGCGAAGAACAAAAAAAAAAGACATATAACCCACCTTGTTGATGACCAAGAGATCGGACTGCGAGATACCCGGTCCACCCTTGCGTGGAATTTTGTCACCGCCCTGCGATACGGTCAGGTAATCCATCGAGTTTCCAAGGAAAAGGGACACATACCGCAACATCGATCACGTAGATGATGTAATCCGCAAGCTCTCGTGAGTAGTTCGCCGCAAGGTTGTCCCCACCGCTCTCTACGAAAAGCAGCTGGCAACCATACTTGGCCTGCAACGTCTCGAGTGCCCCGAGGTTGGCGCTGATATCTTCGCGTATTGCAGCATGGGGACACCCGCCCGTTTCAATCGCGAGTATACGGCAAGGTGGAAGGGCCTCATTTTTGATCAGGAATTCCTGATCTTCTCGAGTAAAAATATCGTTTGTCACGGTGGCTACGGGTAAACGGATGAGCACGAGACAACGAGGTCTGCTTGCCAAGGTTCTCTCACCGATGTTGTATGTACCACGGAGGCGCTTGCACAAAGCGAGCGTGAGGGCCGTTTTTCCGGACCCTACTGGCCTGAAGAAAAAGGTCATGAGGCTGAGAAAGTCGCCACAATATCATAAACCACGCACCCACCGATCCCGACCGTGAAACCCCGCTCTTGGAAGTTTCTAGAAGAGTAGTCGGGAAGATCTCGTTCTGCGAACTTGCCTGGGCGGTTATGAAGTACATGATGCGGAAATGATAATGAACATATACCTGCGTGATCGAGATGTTCATGTGTATGTCCGTGCTCACCCCCGTGGTCGTGACTATGGACAACTCCGCCGTGCTCATGCGACGGGGCAGGGTTGCTAGCCGAGCTGAGATTGTTGATGAACTGCACGCTCATTACAGGCCCTTTGGAAGAGTAGGAACGACTGTTTTCCAACTGGAGACTAGGTCAAGTCAAAGTCGATCGATAAGATAGCGACAAGGTTCACGCGGAATTTCCCGGCACAGCTTCAACGCTGTTCGCGACGTCGAGCGCGCGGGGTAGATGAAGCGTGCGTCCGTCGCGCTGGTCGAATACCCCAGTTCGGAAGAAGAGAATGAACAGCCAGAGCAGAAGAAAAGGTCGAAAGGTCTGCTGAGTTGCTTGCACGGACTGACTACATGGACAGGAAGCTCCCAGCCTTGTCCTCGTCGTTGACTGTGCCAGCGCCGGTCGACAACCCAGCGCTGCACCAGGGTCGCGTGCGCACCGTTCCCCATGTAGAAGGGCAATATGCAACGTACATCTACGTGCCACTCGTCCTGCACCCCAAAGACGCGCTCTACAAGCTGATTGAGGAAGTCCTGACCCTCGCCAAGGTTCATGTACCGTCTCTCTACGCCATCGGGAATAAAGAAGATGACGCCGCCAATATCGCCCAATGGGAGCTG
>JBBPQJ010000254.1:0-10091 GCA_038092415.1 Xerocomus tenax
ACAAGGTAGGCTGCGTGCTAGTGCCAGTGGCTGCACCTGGCTGCCCCAAGGTGCCGAAGAGACCCGTCCCAGGTGCCGAAGGCTTTGGGGCACCAAAGATGCTAGTCTGCCCAGCCTGTTGCGCTGGCGTTGCCTGCGTACTGCCGAACAAACCACTACCTGTTGTCCCCCCAAATAATCCACCGGACGATTGAGTAGTGGTGGTACCGAACACTATCAAAACACTGTCAACCGACCACATAAATAAGAGTGTGTAACACTTACAACCACCCGTCTGTTGTGCGGGTTGTTGCTGCGGGGGCTGTTGCGGCTGGCCAAAAATACTGGTACTTGTGTTTGGGGTTGTCCCGAAAAGACCCGTTGTGGGTTGCGTTGGCTGTGGCTGACTGCCAAAGAGACCAGTGCCAAAACCGGAGGTCGTTCCGGTTGATTGATTGGGCTGACCAAATATTGAAGGTTTTGTGGCAGTGGTTGCACCTGAAAGCTAGCATCAGTGATAAATTCCTTGACTTAGATGAACCAATACCAAAGGCAGTTGGAGCCTGTTGCTGTTGAGGCTGGCCGAAGATACTTGTACTCCCAGCCGGCTGAGCCGTGGGTTGGCTGAAAGCGCTCGTACCGCCGAATGCACTTCCGCCTGATGTGGAGTAAGTCAGGCGAATGATGAAGGAATTGTGAACAGATACCTACTTGGTTGACCGAAAGTGCTTCCAAATCCTGTAGTAGGCTTTGCTTGACTGAACGCGTTTGTACTGCCAAAGTTACCAGCACCAGCACCAGCGGCCGGTTGTTGAGGTTGTTGAGGTTGGCCAAAGGCACCAAATGCGGAGGGTTGTTGCTGTTGGGGCTGGGTAAACGTAGAACCTTGACCAAAGATACCCGTGCTAGTACTGGTGCCTATGGTCGGCTGTTGTTGCCCAAACGCTCCAAATGCACTCGTAGCAGGTTGAGTTGTTGAAGTTCCAAATGCACCAGCGGTGCCACCCCCGAAGATTGACCCAGTCGCAGGCTGTTGGGTCGCGGTTGGTGCCCCAAAAATACTGGTTGACTGAGTAGCGGGAGCTCCAAACGACGTTTGGCCAAATGCACCGGCTGTCTTGCGATTCTGTTGATAATCTTGCAGGCGCAGTTCCTGGTCCGCGGTGTTCAATGATTGGGGACCAGGGAAACAAAACGATAGAATTACCTCTAGAGATGTACCCCTGTAGGCAGGCGTAGCTGTGATAGTCTGGTATTGGAGGATGGTGCTTGGGTTTGAAGGATCCTTTTCGCTAAAGATGGAATAAGCTGGGGAAGACGTCCCTGTCGTAACAGGTGGTGGATTGGCATCTGTACTTGCTAGTGGATGGCATAAGCGGTAAGGTTTCATAAATATGACATGGCGTACTTGCAGGGGTGGCACCAAAGGCCGCTGCGGGCTTTGGCTGACCGAAAAGAGAACCACCACCACCACCTCCTCCAAAAGCACTCCCCGCATTCGGAGCGGTGGATCCAAAAGCATTAGTTCCCGATGTTCCAGGGGCAGGAGTCCCGCCAAATGCACTCCCGGCTCCAAAAGCAGAGGTTCCTCCTCCGAATGCACCGAATCCCGTGGCTGGTTTTGGAGCGCCAAAAGCGGATGTGCCAGCGGGAGGAGTAGCATTTTGTCCAAACGCACCTAGCAGTATGTTAGCACCAAAACTACAAAAGATATACGGAAAACTGACGAACCAAAGGTAGTAGTTCCGGTGTTATTTGTTCCAAGGTTTCCAAACATTGGGTTCGCTGCGGGCTGCTGTTGCTGGCCAAATGCGTTGGTTGAACCAAATGCTGTAGTCGGTGGTTGAGATACGAAAAGGACACGGTTGTAAATGACTTGTCTTACCTCCGCTTCCGAAAGCGCTTGGTTGACCAAAAGCGGAACCTTGAGTCTGCTGTTGGTTCTGCGGGGGATTGGCCCAGGAGGACTGTACTGCATTCGACCCGAACATTGCGATGAAGTAAAACACAATACGGCCTCCTCGTCGTCGCTAGCGTTCTCAAAGGTGATGCGAGGGGCCTTAGGCGCGGGGTTTCAATATTTCAGATTCCGATTATACCCATATTTAGTATGAGCTTCCCATGATTACCAGAAAATTAGCAGCGCACTGAACGCGAACGAAGGGAGGCAGACTTCGCGATGCCAGGCAAGGCGGGCGCGCAGAAGCGAAATCCAACGTTTAACACACATGAGCGCGAAGAATCTTTTAGGAAACCACCAAAAAACGCATCCACCTACCCAATTCTCAACGAATTCATCACACCCCATATCGAATCTTTCAATGCTCTCTTTGACGACTCCGGGCTACCCAAAGGTGACAGTAACGGGAGGGGTTTGCTATCTATCGGTCTCAAGGACATAGGGGAACGTGTTGTGTTCGATGGGTCTGGACAAATTGGCACTGAAAGCGGCCAAGCCGGGTGGGGTAATCGCCTGAGCAGTAAGTTGAAACACGTACGCGCACAGATTTTCTTCATGAGTTGACATGTGCATGTTATCAGTCTGGATCGAGGAGGTATCAATTGCGCCTCCCAGAGTCCCAGACCGTGATACTTGGAGTGCGGAACGGAGAGTTTACCCTTCAGAGGTATCAGTGCCTACTCCGCTCTCGGGTTGTTTTCTGATCTGGATCATTGTGCCAGGCTCGTGAACGACTCACATCCTATAGGGGTCGCATGCAGGCCAAGGTTTGCTGGACGATCAACGGGGATCCACATCCAGATCAATGTGTTATGCGAGATTGTGGACTCGTCCCAATCATGGTCCGAGTAAGAGTCGTGCTGTTCATCTACGCGTACATGTCATCTGATTTAGTTCAGTCTATTCGATGTAACCTGCGCGGTCTTCCGTCTTCTGAGCTTGTTCGGCGACACGAAGAACCGGAAGAATTCGGTGGTTACTTCATCATCAACGGGAACGAGAGACTTATCAGATACCTGATTCTTCCCCGTCGCAACCATGTCATTTCCCTTCTCCGTCCCTCTTTCACCAAGCGTGGACCGTCTTATACTCAATATGCCGTTCAAATCCGTTGCGCTAGACCTGACCAGTCTAGTATCACCAATACGCTTCACTACCTCTCCAACGGCAGTGCCATGCTTCGCTTCAGCTGGCGAAAACAGGAATATGTTATCCCCATCATGCTGATTCTCAAAGCACTCATCGGTGCTTCCGACCGAGAGATCTTTGAACACGTCGTGATGCAAGATTATGAGAACACCTTTCTGACTGATCGAGTGGAGCTGCTCCTGCGTAGCTTCAAAATGTACAGTCTCTATACAGGGGATCAGTGTCTCGAATATTTAGGTGACAAGTTCCGCGTCGTGTTGGGCATGCCAGAGGATTGGAACAATCGAATACTTGGTGTGTGGTTAATTCAAAAGACGGTTTTGGTTCATCTTGAAGAACCTCGTGATAAATTCCGGATGCTGGTGTGAGTTTCCCTATATTGACGCCAATGGCCACTGACGTCAGGGCTTAGCTACATGTCGCGCAAGCTCTATGCGTTGGTATCTGGGTCATGTTCTGCAGATAACCCAGATTCGCCACAACATCAAGAGGTTCTCCTCCCTGGATACTTATATGGCATGATAATAAAAGAACGCCTCGAGGAGGCCCTTAATCAAGTTCGTAATCAGATTGCTGCAGACGTCAGAAAGGGCGAACCTCCACCCGACTTCCTGGACAGTGGGTTGATTCTTTATATTTTCATTATCTACAATTTATACCTGTTTAGAGCGGTACATCACGAAAGTTACTCAAAAGGTCAATTGGGATATTGGGTCAAAGATGTCCAATTTCCTTGCAACTGGAAATCTGGTTTCTCCTTCGGGTCTCGATCTACAACAAGCTTCGGGTTTCACCATTGTTGCGGAGAAACTCAATTGGTCACGCTATATCAGTCATTTTAGATCTATACACCGTGGTACATTCTTCGCAGAGCTCAAAACAACTACGGTACGAAAGTTACTTCCAGAAGCATGGGGTGAGTATATGCTCTCAAACGGACTTTCATAATCCAAATATCCTTTTGAATAGGCTTTCTTTGTCCTGTTCATACACCGGACGGTTCTCCGTGCGGTCTTCTGAATCACCTCTCCCGGACCTGTCGCATCATCACTACCCCTCTCGCTGTCTCTCACATTCCCGGCCTCCTCGCTGCTCACGGCATGACACAGCCTTTCTCACCCTCAGTAGATGGTAGGAAAAGCCTCTGCGTTCAGCTTGACGGCCGCATCATTGGCTGGGCCCGACCGGCCATTACCAAACTTCTCGCAGAAAACCTGAGGATATGGAAGACAGAGGGGACTTACAATGTCCCACTCGATCTTGAAATTGGTTTGATTCCAGAGTCAAAAGGTGGACAATATCCTGGTTTGTTCTTGTTTTCTTCGAGGGCGCGGATGATGCGGCCTGTCAAGTTCTTAGTTAACGGTAAAGACGACCAAGTGGGATCATTTGAGCAGGTGTATATGAATATTGCGGTGAAGCCAGATGAGATTGAACCTGGTATCACGACGCATGTGGAGCATTCACCAACAAGTTTTCTGTCTATCTTGGCAAACTTGACTCCCTTTTCCGATTTTAATCAGGTAAGCTGATTGGCAGCCATTAATCCGCGCGTTCACCGACAAGTGCTGTAGAGTCCTCGTAACATTTATCAATGCCAGGTGCGTGTTGTCTGAGGGGTTTACGCAGTAATTCTGATCGCTGAAAGATGGCCAAACAAACAATGGGGACTCCATCGACTGCTCTCCAACACCGAACAGACAACAAGCTTTACCGACTCCAAACAGGTCAGACTCCTGTCGTTCGGCCCCATCTGCATAACACCTATGCCATGGATGCCTTTCCTAACGGTACCAATGCCGTCGTTGCAGTAATTTCCTACACGGGCTACGACATGGAGGATGCGATGATCCTGAATAAATCTGCCCACGAGCGCGGCTTTGGCTATGGGACTGTCTACAAATCACAAATCATTGACCTTAAGGATATCCGCGGGGCCTCCAAGTCGAATTCTTCCGTCACGCTTCATTTTGGTCTCGGACATGATATCAGGACGGAGGAGGGCGATCGGCAACATACTTGTGTGCAGTACTTGGATGGAGACGGGTTGCCTTTTGTTGGAACCAAGCTGAATGCGGGAGATCCAATTGCAGCATACGTGGACGACACAACTGGTCGTACGGGGTTCGTAAAATACAAAGGCGATGAGCAGGGCATCGTAGACCAAGTGCGATTACTCGGTATGTCGTCTCATTTGTTCCATATCTCTGTGCACTGCACGGTGCTGATGTTTTTCTCAGGTTCTGACGCAGGCGACACTGAACTTCAAAGAGTACATATCACCCTTCGCATTACGCGGTCGCCTGTGATCGGGGACAAATTTTCCTCTCGTCACGGTCAAAAGGGTGTTTGTTCACAAAAATGGCCAGCGATTGATATGCCTTTCACGGAAAGTGGGTTGCAACCCGATGTGATCATCAACCCACATGCATTCCCGAGTAGAATGACAATCGGAATGTTGGTAGAGAGTATGGCTGGAAAAGCTGGTGCCATGCACGGCCTAGCTCAGGATGCAACACCATTCGAGTTCGAGCGCCTTTTTCCGATGACCATTCAATGCCACACTGACATAACATTGCGTAGGTTTTCGGAGGAGGACAGGGCGATCGACTACTTTGGCGAGCAGCTTCTTGCGGCGGGATACAACTATTATGGTAACGAACCCATGTATTCTGGCATTACTGGCGAAGAATTCGCGGCGGACATCTATATCGGCGTCGTGTATTACCAACGTCTTCGTCACATGGTTCTCGACAAGTTTCAAGTACGAACGACAGGTCCTGTTGACCCTCTCACGCGTCAGCCCGTCAAGGTATGCTTCTCGCACTTACTACTCCGTTCCTTTCCGCTGGACTGACAACTGATGCCATGGGCCGAATAGGGCCGCAAACGTGCAGGTGGTATTCGTTTCGGAGAGATGGAACGTGATGCGCTGATCGCACATGGGGCTTCGTTCCTTTTACAAGACCGTCTCATGAACTGCTCCGACTACTCTACGGCATGGGTGTGTCGGACATGCGGTAGCATCATCTCGCTGGGCTACGACGATATCAGCCTAGGAGAAATATCGACAACTGGCACTATGAAAGCATCAGGTCCTGGCGGCGAATATTGTAGAATATGTCGTGTTGCTGCAGAGGAAGAGGGTGAGCGGGCGCGAAGAGCATTGGCCACTGGTCGAAATCCAGAGAGCGTAAACCCTGAGGTCGCAGTGGCCATATCTACTGCGCATGTGCTTGGATCCTCTAGAAAGGCGGGGAACATGGACGTGGTGGCAGTCCCCTATGTCTTTCGTTACCTATGCGCCGAATTGGCCGCTATGGGCATTGCGGTCGCGTTGGAGGTTCGGTAATCAAGGCTTGATTATGGGAATGAGTAATGTTGAAATCTCGTAGACCATTGTGGATAAAATTCCAGATGCATACGCGAATGAAACTGAGGGAAGAGAAACAATACGAATGCAGCGATAGCGAGCTCAAAGGGATAATGAATAGACAAAATAGTATGAATCGACGACCGTATATAACGAGGAAAAATCACCAAATAATCCAGAGTCCCGAAGGCGAAGTGTAACAATCTGGGCATCTCAACAGGAATCACTTGGTTCCGCTCTGTGGGCTGGCGAAGTGGAAGGGCCAATCACCGTCTCGGGTCGGGGTTCGCCTGGCTCGGCGCTACGGAAATCGAGTGAGCACCTATGCCGAGCATCAGGTTCACCGTCTCCAAGAAACAGTTCGACGATTGCTCCTTCCAACGCATTAGCAGTGAGGTCTCGCGGGAGTTGCGTAGTGGTGAGGGCTCGCAAATCGGTCGCGTTCGCAATGAGTTTACTCCGAGCCAAGAACATGTCCACAAGGATACGACATTCAGCGGCACTCGTGGCATGTTCGAGCATTGTCCGCATCTCTCGAGCATGTTCAAGTGTAGATAGTGCTGGCGGAGGTGTCTGTGGAGGGGATGGTGCAACTTTCTTGTGCAAGGGAGAAGAGGTCTTGGAAGACACACGCTGGACTGCCGCAGGAAGCGAACGCGAGAGCTGAACCGTGGGCCTTGGGATCGCGTCTGTAGCATCAATACCACGTACAGGCACACTCGCAGAAGTAGCTGGGGATGGTAGTGAGGTGGGCGAAGGGGGAGACTTGATAGCCTGGACCTGTTTAGAAATATCAATCTCCAAGTGCTTTTGAGATGTCGCTGGAAGAGGAGAGGTGGTCTCAATAGGACCTTCTTCCATGCCAGGGGAGAGTGAAGGAACAGGAGAGGCCGCCGTTTCCCCCTCCATAGACTTGCCATCGTAAGGAGTGCGTGGTTTTTGAATATAAGAATGAGCTCGCTGACGAGGATGCGTTACTGCTTGGTCCGCAGAATCACGTTCTGAAGAAGCTGCAGAACCTGGGACAGAGGTGGGATAACGAGGTGGCACAGGCCGATTAGCCAGGGGGGAAAGGTTCGTCATCGACTTGCTCGAAGTATCTCCAGACCCAATAGTCATCTTGCGAGGCGCCTTAACAGTATCACCGGCCAAGGTGATTCTAGATATCATCTTCTGTAATCGGCCGGATTTCTTAGGTGTCGTGGAGAAAGGAGAAAGGGAGTTTTCGTTAGAAGTGAATTCTGGGGGACCCTCAGCAAGAAAAGCAATCAGCTCCCTGGTGTTGGCTGAGAGTCCTCGTTGACGGGCAGATTGCTTGGGGGACTTGAGCTCTCCCATGCCATCATCATCCGAACCTGTCACATCTTCTAGATCGAGTGTCTCCCGACTGTGCATTGTAGATCGCGTGCGCGGTGGCCGGGAAATGTTCAAGTTCAATTCTGGTGGGCTCGCTTTTTTCCTGGGTATAGAGGGAAGGGCCGAAGTAGATTCTGACAACGTATGCTTGCTTAAAAACGTGCTTGATTGTGCTGTGGAGGAGTCCGTCGTTGTTGAAGAAGCCCGGACACGGGTGGAAGAGGGAGCGATATAACCAGAGGCGGTTGCTGCGCTCAATTGTCGGGGGCGTGAGGTCGGCGGTGGTTTGTGCAGTAAACGATCCTCTTCGGAGCCTATGATAGAGCCTATACGACGGACAGTTGGAGTTGGACCGCTCGTGCGCGCGGCTTGCTCCAGGGAGGAATGGGACACAATGCCATTAGATTTTTCAGTTTTTTGAGGGGCCTTTTGTTGACCATTCGCGCGTGCCTTTTCTCTGTTCAATGCCTGATGGGGTGTCACTATGAAAAAAAAAAAACAATAAGTGGGTGCTCGTACCTCCATCGTACGAAGTCTGTCTGGAGTTAATGAAACCTTCATAGTCGACCCTGACCTCATCATATCGTCAAACTCTAGTGAACGGGTATCCTTGGAGGAGGGGATTAGGGAAGGGAGGAAAGAATGGAAGGATGGATGGCATACACTAAACGTGGGTGATATAGGGGACCTGTCACCCTTGCTAGCGAGGGATTGTTTTGTGTTTGCACTCGCAAAGGAATCCACTTTACGATGTCCAGGGTCGCTTCCATTGATGAAATCCTGAGAAACTTTGTTATATAAAACTTTGACAGATCGCGCCCTGTCAACCGAAGGTCTAGTCGGAGTGGATGTGTTGTTGACGGAATCGGATGACAGGCGAGAACCATTGCGGCGGAATGTTGTGCCATCACTCTCGCGGGCGACCGACATACTTCGCCTGGATCTTGGCATTTTGGAGAGCGCCTCAATTTGCCCATAAACTTGTAGCATAAAAATAAAACGATACGTCAATCCAAAAAGAAAGATTATCCGACGGTGCCGAGGTCCGCACTCACCTGTCATGTTTTTGAATAAACCGTAAATAGAACTATCTTCACACAGCGCAGTGAACAAATCCTGCCCGTTCGCAATCGCTCGACTGCTGTCCCGGGCTGCGACGCGACCGACATTCGACACAACGTGCCTGTAAAAAAGTCAACATAATGGCTATAGAAAAACTGCCACGGCTCCACTCACTCGCAGATTGACCTTGACATCGACGTGACACCGCGTCAGCAAAAAAATTCAAGCCTATTTTGTAATTGGTCATACTCACTCTATGATCGCTGTTAAATACAAAGAAGCTGGTGCAAGGAGCGTCTGTTTTGGGGGAACGATCCCCTCTGCGTTCATGCGCTGAAAGAGGCGGGTTTCGGCCGCCGAATCGTCGTCGGTGTCGCTCAGGGTCGAGTACGCTTCACATTTGAGGCGGAGGAGCTGTAACGTTGATGTGTTTGATGAGCCTGAAACACGGGGTGGGGACTACACATAAAAGGGAAGCCACCCACCTCGAACGTCCACTCGAGGTTGAATGCAGTATCCTCGAGGGCCACCAAGGATGAGCCCAGTTCTGGTGTACCGCCCGTACGCTCCCAGTATGCCCTAAGCTCCAGCTCTGCTTCCAGCACGGCCTCCTTACCCAAGGTGGTGGGCAATACCCTATGCAGGCCAGCTCTAAGTTGCGTAGTTGTCAGTGCGCGTGCTGCACCGAGAATAGTGCATAGCAGCTCGTCAAGAAACGCGTTGATAGCGTCGAGAGCGTCGATAGAGAGTTTTGTTGGACGCACGTCGGAGAGGATAACGTCGGCGGAGCGGGAAGAGATATAGCATGGGGGCGCTGGGAATTCGTGGCCGAGTGAGCGTTTGCTATCGTATTCGCCAGACGAACCAGGCATTGCGCAGGATGGCAGTAAGAGTCGGGGAGGAGGACTGAATTCAAAATAGACCAAGTGGCTATCTTAAGCGACCGTCACAGACCTCTGTCACCAGTAGCCAAAAAAAAACATCACTACCGTAACTACCCTCAATCAGCCAGCATCCTTTCTACAGAGTCCTCCTCGTGCGACTGCCGTGCGATGCTATTCCTTGACTCTGCTGCAGTAGTACGCTCTTCACGTCCCCAGAGCGTCAGCCCTCGCGCAGCGCTCATCGTGATCGCGGTGGAGTCAATATCATCCAACGGTGCCACCTTTGCGGAAGATGGCGAAGTCGCTAGCAAAAAGTCGTAGTCGTCAC
>JBBPQJ010000255.1:0-10084 GCA_038092415.1 Xerocomus tenax
CAGGGTCCCTCTTGTTCCATACAGCGGCGCGACCAGTTTGGAGGGCCATTTCAGTGGTGTAAGCATATATTATCTTTCCGTTTGCCTCGGTGTCTAAAATATGCGTGTAGTATCCCTCGGGGAGTATATGCATCGATTTGTCGGCCATGGACCAAATTCTGGAGATAAATGGTACGTGATTCCCATAGGCGTCAACAACCCACAGTGCTCATTACATCTAGTCTCACTGTTCATTAGGAGGACGAGCCAGGGATGAAAATCGGTCGCTCACCGGCTTGAAATTTGTCAGAATTCTCGGTCTGTAGGGACGCTATGACCTGATGCTCGTAAAGAGGTGGTGGAGACTTGGGCGAAGGCCTGTTCTGAAACCGAGGCTGGGGTTGAGCGATGGCATTCACGTCGGGAACTTCAGCTCGGTGTAACGACTCAATCCAATTTGCATCGGTATCATTGGGGCTGAATCTGCGCAAGCCATATGCTGTTCAGAGAGTGTTAAATTGTCATAGCATTGGAAGCGCACAGGTCATTGATGTCTCGTTCGCGTTTCGTTTCCTCAGTTAGTGCTGTGGGTTCTGCCAGAACGGGTGTATACGACCGAGATGGCGGGGGACTAGCCAACGAGGCGCTACGAGCCCCAGTCTTTTGCTGTTGCCGCTTCTTCAGCTATGCGCGGAGGTGAGCTTTGACAAAGTATGTGGTATGACCAGACACGCACTAGTGCCTTTGCTCTTGCAGCCTTTGTAGCTCGGTCTTCGTCGTCGGTTTGGGACATGGATATGACACGTCAAGAGCCTTGCTCAAGTTGAAGGGTTGGTACGGGTACAACGCAATTGGACGAATTGACAGTCTTTATACGTTCACGCAACATTAACATACATAATCCGGTTAGGCTCGAATCATGCCTACTAGCATAGGCTGATAAAAAAAATAGTATTGAATCTCGACGGAATATGCACAATGTTGGTAGCAAGGGGAAGAAACACCAGAGGTAGAAAATCGGCGCAGCAGATGCTCCACAAGGAGACAATATATGTATACCAAAGCAGCGAATTTAAAGGTGCATGCCTACAAAAGAGACTGCAAATGGCTTGTAAGGATTGACTCGAGGCGAGCGTTGGAGGTAACGCAAGCAGGTGAGAATATGTCAACGATATCAATAGACAGATAGTTGAGGACAAAGCCGAAGAGTAAATAGAAAAGGAAGAGAGCGTCGTGGAAAAACAAGAAGTGTCAGTCCCATTTTTCATCATGCCCAAACCTGAAGAGTTGGCTCAGCCATGATCACCTGCAGGAGCACCGCAAATACTCACCCGAAGTGTGCTATCCCAACTGCCTGTACAGAGGGCCATGCCATCGACTGACACGCCCAGACAACTGACTCGGTTTTCATGCCCAGTCAAAACTCCCACACGCTCGCCTCTCAGCGTGTCCCAGACGTTGCAAGTCCAGTCATCATAACCTCCGAAAAGAATACGACCAGAGATCGAAAATGCGACTGAGGTGATGCCACAGAGTATGTTATCATGAGTGAAACTGTTCAACTCGCGATCTGCGCGGATGTCAAACAGCCGGCAGGAGGCGTCATCAGAACCAGTGGCAAAAGCATCGCCGTTGGGGAAAAATCTAGTTAAAGTGAACGGAAGTCAAAAACAAAGGTGACGTTGACAACGCATGGACGTACTGAACAGCATTGATGTCAGACTCGTGACCGACAAATGTTTGCGTAGCGCGACCACTGCGTATATCCCAAAGCTTTGCGGTAGCATCGCAAGCACCAGAGACAAAGACATTCTGATTTGGGCCAAGTGATAGACTGCAAGGGCATAGAGTGAGAGAGGGTGGGATGATGCAGTTGAAGGGCGGTTACCTCATGACATCACCAGTATGGTCACTAAACTCGACAACTCGCACACCTGCTTCAATATCCCAAAGCATGCACGTCATGTCACCAGAGCTGGTGACTATTTGCCGGTCGTTGATGAACCTGCAGCAACTAAGGTAACCAGAGTGGGCACTCAATTCACGGGCGCCTCTAACACCATTGGCTTCCCGACTGTTGAGGTTGTAAATGGAACAAATATTGTCGAGACCACCACAGGCGACGAAATTCCCAGACGGCGAGTACGCGCAAGTCATAACCCAACTGGAACGGAGGGGGATTGCGTGAACCTTGTTGGTAGTATAAGCATCCCAAACGATTAGCTTGCCATCCTGCGAGGCTGAGACAAGATGTCGTCTATCTGCGGCCCAATGCATGGCATAAATCTTTGCAAGGTGTCCTTTGAGCGCACGTCGAGGTCGCATCACGATCCGAGGGAGTGTATCAACCTCGGCAGCCATCGCCCGCACTAAGCGCAACAATGTTATTGTGTGGATCCTTGAAGAGAATGGTACCGGGGGTGAAACACGTACGGCTAGTATCAGCAGAGGCCTCTTTGCTCGCGCGGATTTTCTCCTTCAAGGCCTCCGCTTCACGACGTGCCGCAGCAATCCGTTCTTGGATATCACCCTGGGACTGGGACATGTTTGCGAATCGGGTCTGATGGCCAGGTGGGTGAGAAGATACTGAGAGATACGCTGTTAGAAAAAATTGCCCACCTTGCGAAACTAGGATGAATTAGTAGAAAAGCGTGTGAAAAAGCGCTCGAGGAGTAGCCAAGGATTGCGATGAAGATGGCGATGTCTCCGCCTAAGTACCGCTGGCAACGACGAGGACGAGAGCGACGATGGCGAGGGCGAACAGCGTATCCCACTCGAACTGGGAAACGTTTGATCCTCTCCACAACAGACACTTAGCAGGACAATACCGGTTGTTCCCGAAACTCCGACGGTGGCGCATAGAATGGAATTGGATAAGAAAAAGAAATTAATTTCCTGAGCATGTGCATACATTCTAACAAACTACACTGCGACTGCAGCAGGGGCGGGAGTAACTCCCTGCGGCGAACCAGCAGTATACACTTGCGGCGGTGGCGGGGCCTTGTACTGCGTCATGGAATGTTCAACCGTACCACCCGAGGAACCGAAGGATTCCTTGACGGACGACAGCCAAATATTCGTACCGCGACTCGCAGCGACCATCGCCATAATGAATAGGGCGAGAGTGTATAGCAGCACTTGATGTAATTCTCAGACTAAATAAGATAAAAGAGAAAGGGCTCACTAATGATGAAGTTGAGAAATGAAAAGGCTTCAATCGCTTGAACTTCTTGGCACATTCCATTGAAAACGGCTAGAACATTGGTGGTCAAAGACAGCAATCCATGAGCACAAAGAATTCGTACTGTCTACGAAATTGCAACCAAACGGGAAAACGAGGTTATACTCCGAGACCGTTTCGCCTGCAGCGGCCACCCAGAGGATCCAAAGAATGGCTGGGAACGTTATAAGCAAACCTAGTTTGTGTGGTAACTGTTGTATGGCTCACACAACCAAACCAATTCGACAACGATCATGGACGTTACGGCCCCACGACGAACGATATCGATAACAAGCCTGTACTGATAAATTAGTGTGCAGGACGGAGGAATAGATGGCGGCTACCAACATGACAGGTAAAGTCACCAGAGATATCACCGCGACAGCAAGAGCAAGAGAGCAGAAAGTAGCCGTGACACCGAAATATTGTTGTGTTTGTGATATCAAACGGGCAGCGATGGCCAGCTCAATAATAGAGAAAACCGTTGTCACTGCTGTAACATGTGTCAGTGGAATTCTTGAATACCAGTCAATATTACTCACCTAAAACTCCTTGGCGGATGAGTGGGATTACAGGCATCGTCGAAAACACTTTCTGGGTAGAGGGGGAGAAGTTGAGAAAAACGAAACCTCAACTTCCCCTTTATCTTCTGAAGCCAGACAGGGACGACAGATACCAGGGCAAATCGCCTGGCTGTGGCGTTGTTCAACTTTTTGCCAAGCCTATCTCCCCCGTTCCTCCCTTCAATCAGCGCCCATCCCGTTGAAGGGACAAAAGGAACACAGCCTCAAGGTACTCTTCGACAAACGCCGTTTGCAAGTTTCGTCTAAGACACTTCACCCTGCACTGTTAGTAGGTTCAGAGTATCACGGTGTGGTGGGTTAAATTCGATTTGAACATGCACATACCACAACGCCCATCTCTATGTGGCCAATGAGTCCCACGACGTAAATAGCGAGTTCTGGCTTGGTCCTAGTAGATCCTAGGCCCATAGACAGGAACACCTTGCCACATCGTGTAACAAGTGACACACGGTATCAGGGACATTGACAGAACGTAGCAACAATTTAGCCTGTTCAAGCTGTTTGACTGTCAGCACGCTTACAAAAATCCGACCAAAAGTCTTCAAGGGCCTCGAGCGAAGTCACTAGTCTAACTTGGAATTCGCAGGTCCAGCCTAGCATTTGAGGATTCTGAGTATACCGTGTTTAGGCCGCACTTGATGATATGAGTATATTTGAGGCTCAGGACAAATTTAATAAGATCGTTCAATTTGCTATCGCTGATCAGCTACTTAGCCACATCGTCCAACCAATCGGTTTTTGGACCGTAACGTTGGCCTGACTCGTTACTATTTATTTACTTATAAGTTGACACCCGATAAACAAAGGATTTCGACCTGTCAGAGCCGTGATTCCATCAAACATTCATTAAAGTGCTCACGCACTCGACAAGTTCAGTGTGATGCAAGTTCCGCAAATGCAATCAAACGTTCAAGCTGTTAGCGATGGTACCAAAGTACCGGTTACCACATTTGATTCTGTTTATCCCCTCCAACTGTACCAAACGGATTCCAATCTACATATCTCTAGATCTCTAGAGCCAAAATAGTTACGGCGATAAACTAACTCATACAAGGCTACATTGGCCAAAGCTCTTCGTTCTTTGAAGACGAGACTATAGACATATATTAGGACCCAGGAGCCGAAAATGCAAAGTGATGCTAGAACACACCTTCAATTATGATAATTCAATTCGATGTCAGGGCATGAAAGGTAATTTCGGCAGCAATTTCCATAGCGGTTCCCCTGTCGCGGGCTACCCCCCTTCCATACTCAATGCCGTTATCTATCAACATTCATTCATCAGTACTCGAGGGAAAGTGTGACTTGCTAAGCTTCTTACAATATGCAACTGCTAACCATTGGGCGTCATGTAATGGACCAGACTGTGAATATGTCCAGGAAAGATTCCGAGTGTGGCCATATCTGCCCTGAAGAAAGTTGTTCAGGTACATCCGCCAATCACTTCGTTGACCTAGAGCATCGTAAGTCATCTTTGACTGCAGAAACGGAGAAACCCTTACGTTCCACCATATCGAAGGACAATGTTTCGAGGAGATATGATATAATGAGTATCTGGGACTCGTTGGAGAAAATGGCGCTGCTCATGGGCTTTTAAACAGAGGATCCACAGGAAGTTAGGTAGTGTCATCTCGAGTCAAAAGATGACGAGAGACCCGAGGGACTATCTGAGAGAGTGAACCGGTAAGAGCTGGGCCCAAGTACCGCAGCTGTGTGAAAAACACGAATGTCTGCGGTAGCTGTGTTTGGAGAGGGCCGTAGTGGTCCCTGTATTGATGGACTACAGCTGTAGCGGAACATATTGTGATTGCCATCGGTGTCAGCGCTCGACCGCAACTTTGAGTAAGTGGAGGAAACGCCATACTTTGTGCGCCGATCTGACTCACCTGCCAAGCTGTGTGTGAGAATAACATCCGGGATGTTTGTAACCTCCGGATGTATGACGATCGTGACGCTTGTTATCCAAGTATATATATCTGCTTCCAAGTTCCTTGTTACAACTTTGCAAAACCAAGAGACCGCAGTTTCCAAAACATTTGGTGACTGTTGACGAGTGTGCATAGGTTGATGGCGGCGGTGGCAGTCAATCTTGAGAATCAAGTGAACATCCACCTTTTCCGACTGGTTTCTTGGTGTTCATGCATATCCGCATCGTAAGAATGACGCCTACGTTTTGTGACGCACAGTGCCGCAGAGACAGCCAAGTCGCAGCTTTGTGCGCAGCGACTCGAGTCATTACTGTGGTACCCTGTCTGGAGCCATCGCATGTGCATTCAGGAAAACAAAGAGAACACCAACAATATGTAAAATTTCATGATTTGGTTGTCGAATTATGAGTACTGGTTGCCATGGCTGGAAGAGAGACGAGGACTAGTTTGTTTCAGGTTCCTTCCCATATACAGTATCGCCCCTATATATCTTTATGCTCTGCTATACATAACGCCCAACAGTAGGATGCAACTGGAGACTTGCGCTAACAACCTGGCACCTCAGGTGTCCAACGAGTGTTTGCCCAGAGCGATCAAAACACCCTTGGCAGCGGCCTCCATCGCCGTGCCACGAGAGAGACCGTCTCCGCGACCCCACTCAACCTCATCTACTATATGAAACGTCAAATTTGGGATAACGGTGGCCACATAGTAGTTGCACACACGGTACGCAATCGCATGCCAGGTAGGCTGATTATCAGGTCCCTCAGGCCACATTTTCCAGGTCAAGTGGGAGCGTGGATCGTCTCTATATACCCCTTGCAGGTAGTTATTGAGCTTCTGACGGCAGTCTGGCAAGGTTTCTTGGTGAGGGGGTGATCGAATAATGAACGACACTCACGAGTAAGTTGTTCCATTGCAACGTCGAGAATGATACTATTGGTTTTATAGGCAGGGAAACTAAAGGTGATTGGTACATCAAGCCTCTGACCCGCTCCTTATGCTTTGCAGGGTTGGCTGTGCAAACCTTTCTTTGTGTCGACGGACAGTGGAAGATTCACAGGTTGGTGGGTCAGCGATATGAACCCTCGGCAACTGGCTTCTGAACGGACAATGCGATCATTCGCTCACCGTCAAATGATATAGTTTGAATAACCGGACGAAGATATTATTCTCGCAGCACTACAGCTTGGTAGATCCAGTGCGGCGCCTGGAGATAACACAAAAGGTCAATCTGTGTTCCTTTGCAGGCTGCGGAATCACAGTGATAGAGGAGCTCTGGTTTCCAGATACTGGGAACTTCAGAAAAATGTTATTCAGTCCATTGCGACGCTGGAATACTGACAGAAACCTTGTAGTCCCACACCCTGGGTCCTGGGAGTAGGCAGGTAGGTATCGGGACTTTCGTCAAAATCAAGATACACGAACAACGATCAGACATGATGCATGAACCGCCAGAATTCGTGTTTCTCCATTTTCAGCACCCGATGTCAACCTACACTTGAGAGATAGAAATACAACTTACATTGCCTGCTCAACCACTGAACGACTCGCAAGGATAAGGGACTGTATTACGTAATCTGGTCTCCAACCTTCTGGCACGCCACTACTACTAGTTACTTGCTACGCCTGCAAATCGTCCCAGCTATCAGTGCTCAAGCTCAAGTTCAGACCTCGGAACAGCTGCGCCGTTGGTTAATCATTCTGGTTCTTGGAAATACTGCCATTTCATGTCATCACACTCTTCAGACCCCGTTCCGGTCGTCCAACGCGCATTCCACATGTTCACGCAATCATTGGCCGCTAGACGAGACTACACAGCGAGGGACATTCGTGCCCGTCTGGATCATAAACAGCATGACTTTCAAACGACACCGCCTTGTTTTCCGCTGTACCAGATCCTTGTGCCTCCCGATGGTTGAAACGTTGACGTGCCGACGGAGCGAATAAATGTTTGGGAACTTTGGGAATATCTTCGCAAGCGCGCAGTCTACGTCTTTTCGTTTAGCTGATCTGAACTATTGTGGATCACGAAAAAAGCTCTCCCGACAGATATTACTCTCCAAGTCGCGGGCAATTGCTGGTGCGCCGCCCGGCGTTTCCAAGTCCTTCTCTAGGCCTCTCCTTGGAGCGATCCAATGCAGATACCCGACATGAAGTCCTCGTGGTCACTTTCTTTCTCTCGCTTCTGCGCACCAAGCAATTCGATCGTTATTGCATGTCGAGAGCGCGCCTTCTTTCATGCAGCTTGGTTATTTCGTGTATTATTCCCCAAATTTAATGGCAACGCCGCGATCGTGGAGAGCATCCCCCTACAGAAAGCATGCTGCTCCGTTCTGCATTGCCTTTGAACAATACCGCCATCGTTAATACCTTGTCGCGATTTCTCCGCTGCTAGATGGTATAAAAATCATCCATCGATTATGGGAACCTACTAAGTCAACATAGGATGCCCTCTAGTGCGTACTTGCTTACTTTCCTCGACTTCTTGATCATTGATATTCGTCGTGTTAGCTCAAGACCCCATCGTCGCGCTGAATAATTGCAAGTCAAGCAGGTTCCCACTAAGTGACATAGTCTAACAAAATGTTTCATTACTTAGATCTACAGTCTGTGGGACGGGCTGCTGCACTTAGCTGGAAGGACCTGCCAAGCGGGCCAGAACACAGCCCGGAATGGAAGTCAGTGTGCAAGAGTAAACATGCATCCTCTATTTTATGCCTTGTCTGATGGATTTTACAGTTTCTGGGACGGAGTACGGAGTAGGTACCGGAACTCACAAACATCTTGCGCGTGGTACAGCGGCGACACTCGCTCTAGAGGCGCTCAAGCGCGAGGCCGAAAGCGAACAGGGTGACAAGTTAGACTGATTCCTGGTATCTGCCGCACAGCGAGCTGACTGATTCCAATTTTCCACATTTTCTGTCTATTTATTTTTCCACTTCATTTTGACACCCTCCGTCATGCTGCATTCCGCTCTATAGCTTTACGCCTAGGTCATGTCCTGGAGACCTGATAGCTGTTTAGCAGTCATTGCATTGTTCGGACATGCCCGTGAAAGGACTGATACTAGCCTGTGAACCAGTGGCAGAGGTTGATGGCATGATATGAACAACACACGCTTGTGAATCCACGACCGGTCGTGTACCAAGATCCGACATTATCTGCCGCAGCCATGTATGTCTGTGGCGAAGCATGTTGCTAAATACGTCGTAGCCTAGTGCTTTTGGCAAGCCCAAGATTTTACTTGTGGTGACTTCTCGAGTCACCGGCACTCAGGTAATTCCCCTTGATCTTCTCCGTCACCATGGCGGAGTTGTTCTCTGACGCTGGCTTACCCGGTAGATAACCGGTCGAACACAGACCGTCGCATCATAGTCACCGGTACGAAATTTCCGCTTTATCCTTCCACGGAGACCTGTAACCCAACCAACCCATTGGCCTAATTTCAGGTTACTGCGAATCCATTTACTTCGTGTAATGGGTTTTGTTACTCCGAAACTATCCTCTGATATTTTTTGTTCGTTTGAAATTATGCGCGGTCATTCTATGGAAAGGTTGATCGACTCCCTGGAGATTGTCTCAGACGGTTAGCATTATTCGCCGTAGCGATTACTTCGACAGTAGGTGTCATGATTCCGATGTGTCAGCTGATGTTCTATCAGTCAGGACGAGCATCGTTTGAAAACCGGAGCTCTCCAACGGACGCCCAGGGCTTCCTACGAGTTATTTGGCGCCAGCGCAGCATATATCGGGAGTAAGTGTGTCTGAAAAGGCATACAGGCAAGGCGACTATAGCAGCCGCAGTGGGAGGTATCCCACCAAGCCACCGACCAAGACCCAGAGAATTGGCGGTCTTATGTTATTACGCACCCTCTGCGTATAGGACGGTTTCGTGGCAAGCCCGGTGTTCCGGCATCGGATTGTGCAACCAACCCTATATTCGCCGACGAAAAAAATAACTTAAATACGACGAGAGGTTTGTGAAGGAAGCCCACACATCCAGATTGTCGCTACAACATTATTTCTCAAAAATTTACTTCCGCATCACAACATGGTTACTGGAAGTATGTCGAAATTTTATGTCGCTAATGACATAGAAACTCACAGCGTTGTAGGATACGTCATGGCCCTCCATAATCGTAAGCTGATTTTTCTGCCTGCCGCCTACGAGTGCATTCCTCATTATGGCACAGACTTCCAGGGGCGCAATGAGGCACACTTGTTAAGTTGGAAAGAGTTCAGTGAAGGCCCTGCAAATGCCTTGATGTGGAGTGCGGTGTGTAAAGGTATGCAAATGGTGGAGATCCAATTGGTGAAATGATCAATGATGTGTACTGGTATAGTTAGGGGTGAAGTTCTCGGGAGTGGTA
>JBBPQJ010000256.1:0-10078 GCA_038092415.1 Xerocomus tenax
CGAGAAGGTCCTGCAGAGGAAGGTTTCGTACGTGTCTCATTTGTAATTCATGTGAAGTGCTATTGAATCCACGTTCCCTATTAGCTCCCACCTCTTCCCACGCTTGGTGGATCCTATGCTGCTGCGCAGCATCCACAGGTGGTGAATAATGGGACACACCCACCAATAACTGATCGTGGCCGGCCCACGTTTGGTGTTGACCTGGCCGAACAAATGGCCAGAGACAGCGTCGAGATTCCTCCTATTCTAGAAAAGTGTTGTGCGGCAATAGAGAAAAATGGTCTGTACTCCCAGGGAATTTATCGCATTAGCGGTATGGCAAGAAAGGTCGGTTTATTGAAGGAACGGCTGGACAAGGGTAAGGGCAGTGGCATTTTTATCAGGGCGAATGGTTGACACTGGTCATCAGACATGGATTCTGTGGATCTGGACTCGGAAGAATGGACATCGGACATCAACAATGTCACTAGCGTCCTCAAGATGTGGTTTAGGGAACTACCAGACCCTCTGCTCACCCTGAATCTTCACCAAGGCTTCATCGATGCTGCCAGTGAGCTGAACATCTTTCTGGTTTCACTTCCATCCTAAAACAAGCCAGGAATTGAAAACGACCGTTTGAGACATATTCGGCTCCACGAACGTGTCAACGATCTTCCAGACCCAAACTACGCAACACTAAAATACTTTATGGGCCACCTACACAAGTCAGCTCATGTAAATTGTCCCTGTCGCAAACCCGTACTAACGAGTGGTGGATTGGACAGGATTGTGCTGTGTGAATCCGACAACTCAATGTCAATTCAGAACCTTGCTATTGTCTTTGGTCCAACACTGTTTGGCCAGATGTCAACCAATGGAAGCATATCTGGACACGGGAACGGCAGCATGGTGGATGCGGCTTTGCAGAACAAGGTGACCTACCTTTTCTCTCCAATCTGGACCATTGCATTGACGTGTACGTTACAGGCTATTGAAACGATTTTGGTACATTATACCGATATATTCGTGGACGAATCGGAGGGCGGGACATAGATTCCCTTTCGCATATTGCTTCCGTTTTCTGTTGTAACCTTTTGATGATAACCGTTACCCAGCCTCGTGATACCCCATGGGATGTAAGAATCACCATGGTCCCGTTTCTGTAATAGTCGTATGGACCAAGAAGACGCGTCTGTGTGCTTTTTTCCTTTAGCGCATCTCTCCTCGCGCTATTTCTCCTCTTTCGTGAGATTCCTGTTTTCTTCCTCTCCTTTTGTCGTCTATTCTTATGCAGGTGCCATTTCCTTGAGCCAACATGAATGTAGTCACTTCACCTACGGAACCACTGTATTTTTTATTCTCTTCTTTTACCCTTGTTTAGATGAGCGCCAGTTGTGTCCGAGACCGAGGAACGGGATATGCCCTCTACAATACATCATCGCATTTATTTTATGCAAGGGGAGACGTTTCTGTCAATAGGCAATGCGAAGACAATGTGTGGGCCGTGCGTCGAATGGTAAATGCTTGTCACAGTGTGGACGGCGGACTCTTCCCGAGGGACTATAAGCGCCTACATGGACGACGAGTACTCTCAAAGGGTGAGCGAAACGAAGTAAAAAGTGTAATTTCAAGTTGTACCCTCGGAACCGTGATATGCTAAGGGCCGATGCCTGATTCGGACGATTCCGAGACGTCTAGCGCTAAGCGCTCTCTTCAGCTTCCCAATCATCAATTTGGCCTGTGCCAAAACGCGGATCCACTGATAACACGATTGCCCCTAAATCACTTCCTTGTCAATGTTTGGTCTGACTTCTCATGTTCCTAGTATACTCAACCTCTAGACCAACTCGTTAGAACAACGGAAACTTATCATTACCTCTCTGCCTTTCATTTGAGTGGAGAGAACCGTCACGCTGGCATGTACCTGGAGGACGAGCATGGCCCCGTATTGACGATAAGATGCGGCATTCTCCATAGATTCGGTTCTTGGTTGAGCCTTATGACCCGGATCATTGATCCAACTAAATATCCCTGTGGTCTCACCAAACTTCATTTGCCTTGTTGCATCTGGTCATATCGGTGACGCTGTGGGTACTTGTCTGGCAAATGTCAGGGGTCGAGTCCCCTTGACATTAAATATGAATTTTGACTGCCCAGGCCGGCATTACTTCCACTCTGAAACAGCTTTTTCATCGGTTCATTCAGAACGACGGGAACTTGATAAATCGCATTATCATCGGACGCACCGCATTCCCAACGTTCTCATCAAGATCTACCTACATTCTATCCTGGCGACATCTGTGAGGACCCATCATCTCACAGGGCACTGGTGCCCTGGCAGTGGGATTTGTCACGGAGAAAAACAAGTGTTGTGCGATGATGGACGGTGGAGCGCGTTTTGGTGGTTGTTTATTGTTCGGCATCGCTAGTGGCACGACGACGTCAACGGGGTTCGCGTTGGAGGATGTCGGTTCTGCTGCTTTTTTCTTCTGCCTCTTCGTGAGTGGACGTGCACGATCGTTGTGTCGAGACTCCTGCTGACGCGTCCTATGTGTCATGCGTGGCGTTTAGTACTTCAAGTACATCACACGATCGTCCGAATGCGAACCGAGCACAGAGGACGCTCGGGGATGGCTGTAGGATGGCAGTGGTGGTGATGCGAGTGATGATTGTACCTTTGTTATTTGTCTCATGATTGTTGCGGAATGACGTGCAGATGACACCCCCAACATCACTAGCGTTTATTTTCGTAGTAATGCCATCTAAATGAACATCATATTTGGATCTCGACAAAAGGCCTCACGATATCTGTCTCTTACACTACATCAGTGAGTACCTACTTACCCATACGACCACCCAAAGCATCTACATGCTCAACTGAGACAGTAGAACGGGCTCACGCGGTGGATCAATGTGACATTCGACTGGAAGGGAATAACACGGGAAGAATATCACTATGTACAGCAATCAGGTATGGACCTACACAGCAAAATCAAGGATCCCGACTATATTGTTCCTGGATGTGGAATATCGCAGGCATATACGACCACAGTAGGGGTTCTGTAGTACGGAAGAACATTGGAAAGAAGGGAATCTGTGAAATATGCCCATAGACATGTCATTGGTGCCACCACGGGTATCAGTGCGTATGCCCGGACACTACGATGCACGTCGAAAAGTCACCGTCCATGCCACGACCCGACGACAGGAAACCGCGACACTCCCGATAAGTGCCATGGAAAGAAAGGCGATCAAGCACATATATCGCATTAAACAGTTGGAAAGCAATGGTGCCGACCCCGTTATAGCCAGACCTCCCAAGGCGAAGCAAGCCACACTTCGTAACAGAATTGAAAATGGAACTTATGATTTTGTCCACATGAATCATGACAAGGATATCTTGTGTGGATACATGAAAGACGCCATCGGAAAGCAGTCTGAGGCCTTTTGTATCAGTACTTGGGATTATGCCACGGTGCGAGCAGCTCAAAGTGGTCGAGCCTGTATTCATATCTGGATGGGGAATAGCAAAGGCCTCGAAGAGAATGTTGCACCCATCGGAAACGTAAAAGGGCCTGGCTAGAAGGATGTGTGTTAACGTTGACAAGTAAAACATCTCATCACGCCAGTCTGTCTATATCATAAGTACATGTTAGCCTTTGGCAGAACAGAATCATGAATGCGTGAACAGAAAGACTAACCTCGTCTACATCCCTCACATTGGTGAGTGGAGGAAGCAGGAGCTGCACACGTGCATGCACATCCAAGGCGACAACACAATGATCATCGGAAGGACCCGCAGTACCTTGAACAAGGATGACACAAGGACCAAGGTCAACAGAGCGGATATCAAATTTACTGTGTTCGGACTTGTGGAGGAGATCCAGCGTCAACTCAGATTGTTTCGCTACACTCAACAAAGAGATTGAACTGTATGGTAACGATATCAGCACTTTCCAAACTACATCGAATGTTGACACCCACACTTGTGTTTGACTTCCCGCCAGTGCTTCTTTCAGGACCATGCATGCAAATGAGCAACCATTGACATCAAATGCCGAAACACATCGACACCATGTCAGGGTTCCACCCATTGGTCTGTAAATAACACTAGAACCCGAGTTGCTATTCGAGTCATAGCAGCGGACTTCCTCGCTGAAGGCGATCACCAAAAATCGCCCAAGGATCAAACTGACGTGACGGGCAGTGCCCGTATACTGGATTTCTCTGAGTTTGTATGCGGCACCATCACTCCAATGGTTTTTGTCTATGCGGAAACTAGAGACGAGTGCGTTTTCCAAGTCACTCGCTGACTGGGAAGGAAATGGGCCAGGAGGGCGAATAAAGTTGGCCTTGTGATAAGCATAGGCCCATACGTCCCTGCAACGACTGATTTGTCCAGATATCGAGAGACTTGTAAGGTAATTGCAGTTAGGAATGAAATACACAATGCGGCGGGGAGTGTCGCCCACCCTACGTGTTCGAATGATGTCTAGGATGGTGATTTATTTGGAGCAAAATTTCTGGTGGAAGATGATGCGCTGACATGGTTCGAGAGATTTACTCGTAGTTCGGGAGAGCTGAATAGAGTCATGCCGCCGTCAGATCCTCGGAAACTGTACGCATAATAAAACATAGAAAATACACCTGTACGCGCGTCGCGGATTGAAGTCCTCTCAGCCAGGTTAGTATGGGATGTGTGTCGTGCGCGTGAGGCTTGGCACTATGTACAGTGGTGATAGGAACACTGCGCAAGGTGGTAGGAGAGAAATGAGAACGTAAATGCAACCCCTAAATCTGGTGGGGCGACAGAGCAATCAATGGTCAAAACACGAAATCGCAGATGAGGTGGCTCAAGTGCTCAGACATCATGGTGTAACAGCGAATAGAATTACAGTACACTAAATCATACAACGATAAATACCAAGCTGTATCCAGAGTCTATGCACCGAAACCGTAAAGAGTACGCCCTGAACGCTTGAGGGCGTAGACAACATCAAGAGCAGTAACAGTCTTGCGCTTGGCATGCTCCGTGTATGTGACTGAGTCACGAATCACCTGTGTCGATAGTAAGCATACCATTAACTCGTTCATCACTTCATGTAAACTCACATTTTCAAGAAAGATTTTGAGTACCCCACGGGTCTCTTCATAAATGAGTCCAGAAATTCGCTTCACACCACCACGACGTGCGAGACGACGAATAGCTGGCTTCGTGATACCTGCATTGCGTCAGCATACTCAATACTCTCCCAAATCCGTCCAACACTCACCCTGAATGTTATCACGTAGAATCTTACGATGACGCTTAGCACCACCCTTTCCGAGTCCCTGCCTTTCGTGTCAGACGACCAACTCAAATCGAGTGTCAGTTGAACTCACCTTGCCACCTTTGCCACGGCCAGACATTTCAGAATGTGATTTGTGAGTGAAAAATCAAGAGTTTGCGAGTGCGCTGTGTGTCGCGATGAAGGCGAGGCGAGAGATATGCGATGCCACTTACCATTCGCCCACGTCGCTATATATGACCGATGCTGGTGGCTGTGTCAAATTTCCACAAATAGTTTGTTGATCAAGTGACGCGCATGGCACGTGATAGCGCGACGTGACA
The DNA here is from genome assembly GCA_038092415.1 of Xerocomus tenax. Taxonomy (NCBI): domain Eukaryota; kingdom Fungi; phylum Basidiomycota; class Agaricomycetes; order Boletales; family Boletaceae; genus Xerocomus; species Xerocomus tenax. The sequence goes on from JBBPQJ010000256.1 coordinate 5,591, forward strand.
AATTAAATACGAGGGTGTACACTGTAACTCAAACTCGTCCCACATCCACACACAACCCACTCGTACTCATTAACAATGGCTCGTACCAAGCAAACTGCTCGCAAGACGACTGGTGGTAAGTCAACCAGTCTAATTAGTTTAGAAATGAAGTTGAGGATGGTGTAGGCAAGGCGCCCCGTAAGCAACTTGCAGCCAAATCTGCTCGCAAGACTGCAGCTGCCAACGTGAGTGACACTGGGACACATTTGAACTCAACTGAAACTGAGCTGTCTGCAGACGACTGGTGGTGTAAAGAAGCCTCACCGATTCCGTCCTGGAACGGTTGCCCTTCGTGAAATTCGTCGATACCAAAAGTCAACAGAGTTGCTCATTCGGAAGTTACCCTTCCAACGTCTCGTTCGTGAAATCGCACAGGATTTCAAGGTGTGTCGTTTTTCTATCTGATGCATTCTACTCAGCTCACGTTGAATACCACAGACTGATCTGCGATTCCAATCTTCTGCTGTAATGGCATTGCAGGAGGCTGCCGAGGCGTACCTTGTCTCGTTGTTTGAAGACACGAATCTTGCTGCTATTCATGCGAAGCGTGTTACGATCCAACCCAAGGATCTTGCGCTTGCTCGGCGGTTACGTGGGGAGCGTTCATAGAGTCGCTTTATATCTATTTTATCCTGCTGTACCATTATTGTATTCGCTACGAATATTCTCGCATCATTTTTATAATCTGTCTGAATTGAAGTTCATCATATGTTGTTCCACCATGCGACGACTCTCAGACACTCAACGTTCTTTCAAGCCTCTCCGAGCTATGTGTAGGTAAATACCCCAATCGCATTAGGGAGACTAGAGTCAATGATATCATCGCTGATTATATTATCCATATAGCAGTTATTTTCCCGTGTTATTTCCTGTCAGCTTTGCAATTTGGTACTCGATTGTCCATTCTTCAGTTGCCTCCTTGCCTTTGCCGAGTAAACTAGCCATAAGTCCTGATTTGACCTCTTCGAACCTCTCTTCTAGGACCTTGCCATGATTTTGAGCCAGCCGACACAGTATCGTCGCGTAGTGCCAAGCTCCCAGTGCTGTAGAAATATCCAACCTTTCCACCAGCCGTTCAAACATGTAGACAAACTGTCAATCATATCAATATCATCAGAACCACCGTTCGTGAACAAGCTACGCACATCGTCATCCCGAAGAATAGCAGCCGGTAATACCACGATCGGTCCATCAGTCTGCACACCGTAAACGGGAACGTTCCTGATCCCGATGGACTGCAGGAATTTGACCGATGCTGTCAGGTACATCCTCAACTGATTCGTCCCTTTCACCGCATTATCCGACGCCTTCTTGTATTCGGCAGTCAGAATGGGAAGCTCAAGGCGTGCGTTATTTGACCCAATCTGCATCTTCCGAACTTTGGAAGCTAATGCGTTCATGGGATCCGTCGAGGTCGTCTGCTCTTCGATCACAGGTGGAGAAGACGATGAAATCGAGGAAGATGGTATATTATACCGTGTTCCGTTCGTCATCGTTGCAGTACCGGCAGAAACATCAAGTAGTGATATCTTTGTTGATGGTTCGTCCCCACTGAAATTGGTCCCAACCCTAGATTTCTTCGCGGAACTCTTGCCTTTGATCGTTCCTTTCGAGGGACTTGTTTTTCCAGCGGGGCGAACAACGAGTTGAAAACCACTGATGTCATCGAAGGATATGTTTGGTAGCTCGACCACCAAACGTCCCAATGCATCGCATCGACCCGTGGATGGAAGCCGACGGATCATGGAGATGGTTGATGCCTCCGTCTCTGCTTTGGTCGCCTTTATCCAGGCTGACCATTGTGAGGCAACATAAATATTATTTTGTGCCTCTTCAATAGATTGAGATCGGGTACCACCGCGGTTAAGCACCCAATTTGAAAGGTCGGTGGCGCGACGCAAGAGTAGGTCCATAAATGAATCTTGAAGATCTTCTTGAATGTCGCGATCAACGAAGTTACTCCTTGGCAAGCGAATAGTAGTCTCCAAACTCGATGACCATCTGTGTCAGGAGCAACATCTCGAACATAATTATGTACATACGTCGGTCTGGCAAGCGGATCTTCGAGATGTGCAATCGATTCATCCGTCAGAGTCCCTGCGGCATCACCTTCGCTTGTCTGGATGAGACGTATGAAGAAGTCGAACAACAATCGATCATGGTCAACACGCCAGGATGCCTCATACACATTTTCTCCAAGCTTCTTCTTCTCCCGACATCGCCGAGATGCCTGAAAAATTGCAGAGAAGCTTTGCTCAAGGATTCGTAGGTCCACAGGAAACTCCTCCACGGCTATACGATTCACCGCGTCCGATCGCCTCTCAAGTGCCGCTACACTCTTCAGTAGTTCTTGCACACACGGCTCGAGCGCAGCATCCACACGCGGGAGGTCTTCCTGCAAGATATCCTGAGCTATTTCAGGGAAACAGTCAATGGAGAATCACGCACTCTAACGCGCCATGTCTTGGGCCAGATGAAGCCCGTCATTGCATTGTATTTTTCACGGAACTCCAAATCGGATGGAATGCATTGTGGTACTACCTTGCGATCGAACATCCACCGGAAAACCCGGTAGTCTTCTTTTTCGCTCGTTGCAGCAAATCTACCCAACAACTATAATGAGCGAGCACCATCAACCTTGATGTATACTCACGCAGAACATGAGAACGGTGAAGGAAGGGTGGTCACGCTATCCGCTGTCCCTTGTGGTTCTCGAATCTCTCTGCATCAACTATCTGTCAGGCAGTGAACCATCCATATCTCGCATGACTCACGGGATTGATAAGTTTTCCCCCTTGGATGAAATTGGCGAAGACGTTGCATTCCTTGAACCTCCCAAAAATGGACCATATCCATTGAAACAAAGTAACCAACTCACGATGCTTTCTCAGAGGTTGATTGTTGAGATGATGCCTTCGATGTTGCAGAGCCAGATCTACAAGATGCAAAAATGAGACAGAGAGACCGCGAAATGCAGCAGGCCTACAGATCCCCTTTCTTTCGGAAAGCCATCGTCCTAGTATTTTGGGGGCTGTAAGTGATGATGCCGTGATGGTACAGAAAAACGCACTCTTCGCTCTGTGTACCCTGTTGACGCTCAGCCCATCGGATAATCGTATCTCGGCTCAGATTAGAACCCAGATCTTGCTGTGGAACATCTGTATCGATTCGCCAAGAAAGTGAGGAGTGTGATTGCGTCCCGCTGACAACTGCGCCCACACACTGCCTGATGGTATCACGAACGTCAGATATATGCGGCTCTAGACCACACAGGAGACGAGAAACTGCCAGAGCAATCGAGGGTGATGATAAATCGAGTGGCACAGCTGTTCCTATCTCCCAAAGGTGAACGCGTGGCTCAACACGAGGGCCAGCTGTCAGAGCAAAAAAACCAACATAATGGAAACCCGCTCACCAAGATGCGATCGGAGGTCACCTCGTCCTCCAGCCATCCAACATACAATTTGGTGATCGTATCGTACTTTGAAAACTCCACCCCGACCAGAGGATCACTGATCTGCCACACACGCCGCTGATGGAGGAAGCTAGACATCATCACTGGCAATTGGTCCTCGTCCCCCATGCAGAGAACAGGTATATGGCAGACAGACGGTAAAGCTGCGGATGAGGAGCATGCGAGGAAGTACGCCTCGAATTGTGGCGGGAGTGGATCTTCCTCTGCCTCTTCTTCTTCCTCGTGGATTATGGTTCTTTCGCACTCGTCGAGCCATTCAGACATTGTGGGAGGAGAATAGTCGGATAACTCAGGTTCGTCCTCCTCTCCATCGTTAGGTTGATGTTCGAGGTCCGGACCATTGTCCTCGACAGGCATCTCTTCGCAGATCGAGATAACCAGCGGTGCCAGGAAACTCTTTGTCATGTATTTCAGGATGGGAATAGACTCCCCGCTGAAATGTCGAGGGAGTATTACCGGGACGTCGTCTCTAGATGAATAGAATACTACTGAGTGACGCGTAACTTGTGAGGAGACCGAGAGAAAACTCACAATGAACAAAGTCCCGGATCTGCATTGGACATGGCGTTGCGAACGAGGATGGCGAGAAATGAGTCCTTTGGAAACGAGGTCCCTGTTGTTCGCTCTGCTGTGAGAACGCCTTGAATTCTGACACAATCAGCAAGCGCGGTATTGAACGCGACATGCAGGCGTTGTTGAAAGTCAATGTCGATGATTCTGTCCGTGTCATCCCAGAGATTGTTCCGAAACGCGTCGTCCGATGCGCGAAGTTGATCGAGGAGGTCTAGTACGCGTTCATTGGTATATGGGACGGGACCCTTGAAAGAAGGCCGAACTTTGAATCAGTTGAAGCTGTGATGTCTTGCCACAACTCACCGATTCCAACCACCTAGGTAATTTTAGGTCGTTCTGCAGAGATTGGACGAATTGCGAGACAAAGGACGGCGAGAAAGACGGGTCCTCGCAAGGTTTAT
>JBBPQJ010000257.1:0-10066 GCA_038092415.1 Xerocomus tenax
GGCCCCGAACCGCTTGTCTCGGCGGCATCCAGCAGCGTCACCAGCTCTGTATCGACTGGAAGAGCACCCAGAAACACCAACCCTTCGCGTCTCGCCATTTCCTCTCCCCCCTTGGTTGAAAAGATATTGCTGATCTCCCCGCAACACGGGCATACATATCCGCTCATATTTTCAATCAGTCCCAGGACGGGGAGTTTGACAGCACGCGTGAACGAAAGACACTTCATTGCATCGAGCAGGGCCACTGCCTGCGGCGTCGTGACGATGACAGCAGATAGTTTTGCCTGCACAGGTGCCAGGTGCTCTAGCAGCGATAGATGCTCGTCAGACGTGCCTGCGAACGACACCTTTAGTATTCTGACTCGATACTCGATGGCGATCCACAAACCTGGCGGGGTGTCGATGACAAGATAGTCGAGTTCTCCCCATCGGACGTCGCTCAGAAATTGACGAATCATCGCATTCTTCTTCGGGCCCCTCCAAACAACGGAGTCGCTCTTCTTCTTAAGCAAGAATCCGACACTCATGCATGCCAACCTCGGATCGCCGCCGAGCTGCGCATCGGCATACACGGGGACCCATCCATCGCTACTTTGATGGACACCATGCCCGTCAAGTCCAAGCATGCGAGGTATAGATGGACCAGTCAAGTCGACGTCAAGAATACCTACGCGGGGACGGGAAGAGAGCCCGTAGAGAGTAAGAGCAAGTTGGGTAGCGACAGACGACTTTCCAACGCCGCCCTTTCCTGAACAGACGATGATGATCTGCTTGACGCTCTTGAGTCGTCGTTCGATGGGCGTTTCCTGGGACATCATTGTGGGTATTGAACAGCATCAGTAATCACCGCAACCTGAAATGGACAACAAATCGGCCGAGCACTACCTCTCTCAACATAAACGTCAATGTCATTAACTTAACTAACAGCTTGATCTTCGTAACGGAATATCCTCCATCAGACTTCCTCCAACCAAGACCAGTCTCAATCTTCTCCACCCGCATCGTCTCAGAGCCCTCTTTCATCCAACGAGCCTCCATGGATCATGAAGGGAAGGCGAAAGGACAACAAACAAAGGGAGATGTGAGCAAGGCATGAAAATGGTCAAATGGAAACATGGGAAAAAGTGCGCGTGTAGTGATGGAGGAAGATGAAACATGTACCAATCACGTTGTAGGGGCTGGAAAATGAACATAAAATCCGACGGGAAAAGACCAATTTGTATCAATCGATAATGGGCGCTAGTGGTGATGGGGCTGCTATGCGAATAAGGAAGTAGGCGGCCGCCAAAGACTTGAAGAGACTCCAACGGCGTGAAAGGGAAAAAAAGCGTCCGTGCTATACATATGGTGAGGCAACTATTTCATCGATGGTGGGTGGTCGCGGTGATCCTTGGGAAGTAGTGCGCGCCAGAGCGGCGGGAAATCCAGAGCAGGTGATTTGGCTTGACTTGTGAGCGAACGTGCAAGTGCAATCATGAGCTGTGCTCGACACGGCGCACCAAGACTATTCTTCCACTCCCTTCTCACTGGACCTGCATCCCGCGACCGACCATCTATGATTGATATCCAACAACGACCGAGGACCCTCTGCAACTTCCCTCCGCCCCCAATCTCGGCCGCACCCGGGACGTGCCCCGCTCGAATAAAAGAAACAAGGGAAGGTCACGCGTTTACCAGATATCGGCATCCCTACCACGGGTTGTGCCACGTTGCTGCCCTACCGCACCAGGCGCATTGGCCTGCTGCTGACGGGTGTGCGAGCGAAGCCTGCACCAACGAGTCTCAGCGCCACAAAACACGGGAAAAAAAAGGAAACTTTAAGGCACCTACATCCTATCACTTGTACGATGTTCTTCTTCCTCTTGAACGACCTTGCGCCTGCCAGCAGAAGCTTTCTGGCTTGCACCAGTGCTGCCATCATCAGGTGCACCTCGCTGGACACTCCAATCAAAGACGTAATCGTACTGGAAGCCTTCGCGAACGAAGAGATCACGGAAGAGTTTGCGAAGGTAGGAGTAGTCAGGCTTGTCGTCAAAACGCAGGGCACGTGTGTAGTTCAGGAAGATTCCAAACTCATTGGGGAATCCCCGGCAGAGAAGGTCAGTGGGCGTGGTCATCTTCTTCTCCATGATGCGATCGTACTTTTGTTTCTTCGTCGCGGCCTTGAGACCCTGCCACGGAAGGGCACCCCGGAGGAAATACATGAGAACGTACGCGAGGGACTCCAAGTCATCACGACGGGCCTGTTCTACGCCCAAGTGTGTGTTGATGGACGTGTAACGAGCAGTACCAGTCAGATTCTTGTTCTCCCTGTAGGGGATATGCAGGTGGGTCTTGGGGTCGCGGAACTTCTTGGCCAAGCCAAAATCGATCACGTTTACTTGGTTGCCTCGTTTTCCGATACCCATCAAGAAGTTGTCCGGCTTGATGTCACGATGGATAAAGTTGCGTGAGTGGATGTACTCGATGCGGGATATCTGCGATGAACGATAAGTGAAAATATTAGCAAGGGAATGAAAATTAGGAATACCAGTTGGTCAGCGAGGAGTAGAACCGTTTTGAGACTAAACTTGCGGTTGCAAAAGTTGAAGAGATCCTCGAGAGAGGGACCGAGCAGATCGAGGACCATTGCGTTGTAGTCACATTCGGTACCAAACCACCTGACAAAGGGAACCCCGACACCGCCTGCGAGAGTCTTGTAGACCTTGGACTCATACTCGAGTTGAGGATGCTTGGCCTTGACGGACTCGAGCTTGATGGCGACCTCCTCACCGGAGATGATATTAATCCCGAGGTAGATGTCACCTGCGAGGTGGTCAGCATGCATGTGAAGGGGAAAGAACGGCCACGTACCAAAGGAACCAGAGCCGATCTTTTTACCCAATCGGTACTTTCCACCGACGCGAAGGTCAAGTCTATGTGCGGGGGCGTCTGCCATGGATGGATAGATGTTTGCTAGGGGATGAAGAAGAGTAAGGAACGAGGGCACAGGTAAAAGGGAAGGTGATAAAGGCGAAAACAGCGTGACTAATAGGACGCAGCAAACGGTGGCTGACGTCCCAAATGTGGGAAGAATAGCTGGGCTGCCCGAACAAGGACGAAAGAGAACGAGAAGATGGATGTAGGCAAAGAATTTCGGCGCTCGTTGTGGGCTCCAAACTCAAAGAGTTGGCGTCAACGTGGTGGCCTCGAGGCGAAGCGTCGCTGTTTGCTGTGGCGAGAAAGAGAAGGGAAAAGATGAGTGGCTCACCAGAGTATTGAGAAGTGGGGGACGAGATGGAAGTAAGAGATGAAGAGGAAGAACAGGGAGAGCGAGAATAAGAGGCAAAGAAGGAGGAGGAGGACTTTGGGAGAGAACAACACTGGTGCCTCCGTGGGAATAAAAGAGACTGCCGAAAGAATTCGGAGTTTGAAATGAATAATAAGACTTATTTTGTGAATAAAAAAAATTATTGTATTCCTGACAGTGTGTGTTATCGCCAAGGGAATGAACATTCCGAGCTCGCTGTCGTCGTCGAGCGGACTTTGTTTCCTCTCTTGCCTTCCATGCCCTACGCACGGCAACACGATCCTTACTATCCCCATGGCCAGGCGCCTCAGTCTCTCGTTCCAGATTACCCACCACCAGTACCCGTCGACCACAACCAGTACGAGTACGATACCCACTGGGACTCAAAGTCAGCCCACTCCATCCATAGCAGCGCCCATGGCTCACAAGTTCATCTCAATCCCGAGTACAACATGAGTCGTCCAAACCTACCCTACGATTACCGTGCTTATCAGGCCAACTATCCTCCCGCTCAACCTCATATGGTCAGGGAGATGAGCATCGGCTACTCGGTCGCGAGAGAAAAACTCATGAAGCGCCGCTCCGTTCGTCAAGTTGAGCTTCAGCACGGAAATCTCATCATCGACGTGCATGTACCGAGCCATATCATTCCCAAAACTATGTCCGATGTCGAAGAAATGACAAAGCTGAGGTACACCGCCGCTACATGTGATCCGGACGAGTTTGTGCGCAAAAAGTACTCCCTCCGACCGTATCTCTATGGTCGTCGTACAGAGCTCTTTATTGTCATGACAATGTACAACGAAGACGAAGTTCTCTTCGTCAAAACTATGAATGCGTACGCCCTTCCTCCATCCCTCAGCACTATATATAATGTTCTTGTAGTGTCATCAAGAACATTACCCACCTTTGCAGCAGGGGCCGTTCTAAAACTTGGGGAGCGGATGGTTGGAAAAAGGTGGTCGTGTGCATTGTTTCCGATGGACGCAACAAGATCAATAAGCGTACCTTGCAAGTTCTTACTCTAGTATAGTAGTCTTCCTTATCCATCACCCTCCATTACACTGAGCTGTTCGGATAGATGGGCTGTTACCAAGAAGGGATTGCCAAAGACTCTGTAGCAGGCAAAGACGTGACGGCACACATCTTCGAGTGAGTGCGCCTTACTCGCATTACTTTGTCATCAATAGAGTATACACAGGTACACCACAAATGTCCTCGTCACGGAGACAGGCGAAGTTTCCTCCGGCGCATGCCCAGTGCAGGTCATATTTTGCTTGAAAGAACAGAACAAGAAGAAGCTCAACAGTCATCGATGGTTTTTCAATGCTTTTGGTCCTTTGATTAACCCCAACGGTGCGCAAAATACAACCTAGTTCGGCAACCTGTCCCCCTGAGATAGATGGTCACCAGTTTGCGTGCTCTTGGATGTCGGAACAAAACCAACTGGGACCTCAATCTATGAGCTCTGGAAATGTATGCTGTATTTATCTCCTCGTTTCTCACTAACCACTATGCAGGTTTTGATAAGCACTCGAATGTAGGGGGAGCATGTGGAGAGTACGTCACCTTATTGCATGCTGGCTCATGACCAACAGTGCTCTGCTCCCAGAATTTGTGTCGACACTGGCAGAGGTTGCTCACTGCTACTCATTAGTCCCCTTGCTGCCTCGCAGAACTTTGAGGTACAGTGTTCCTTTCGCCACTGTCCCCCTGCCTAACAAATACGTGCAGTACAAAATGTCCAACATTCTCGACAAACCACTTGAAGTATGGCGACTGTTTTCTTGATTTACTCGATTTACTCTAACATTTTACAGAGTGTCTTTGGTTATATTAGTGTGTTGCCGGGTGCCTTCAGTGCGTACAGATACAAAGCTCTTCTGAACGGGTCCAATGGTAAGGGCCCACTTGCTTCGTATTTCAAGGGCGAAGCAATGCACGGCGGGGGCATCAGTAATGCCGGACTTTTTGGTCAGCCCATTCTTCGGGTTTCCCTCTGGGTGGCTACTAATACCCCAATCAGAACGTAACATGTATCTTGCTGAAGACCGTATCTTGTGCTTCGAGATTGTGACGAAAAAGCGTGAGGGATGGGTGTAAGTTCGTTGTGCTGAGTTTCAGGTTGAGACTGAGGGCTTGCAGCCTGAAATACGTGAAAAGTGCAAAGGCGTCTACTGACGTACCCACAACGGTGACTTGATAATGCCATGATCGATATTTTCTCCTGACTGTTCGTCAGGTTCCTGAATTCATCTCACAACGCCGTAGATGGCTGAATGGATCGCTTTTTGCATCAATTCACTCAACCATCTTCTTCTATAAGATTTGGACATCGGGGCAGAATCCTATTCGAATGCTTGTTTTACAGGTACATGGATTCGTGCTGCCGACTCCAATACCACTAAATTATCAATGTTTCACTCAGATTGAATTCATCTACAACGCGGTCCAGCTTCTTTTCACCTGGACATCCCTTGCCAACTTTTACCTTGCCTTTTTCTTCGTATGTGCCCGAATTTAACCTTTATTCAGGAGCATTGAACGGTTATTAGCTGGTCTCATCTGCGACAGCTCCCGGAGATAACAATGCCTTCAACTTTCTTGCCTCAGGAGTTGGTCAAGTTATATTTGAGGTGTTCTTGAAGGTGATCGAGCCGATATTTGCATTGTAATATGAAAACTTATACTTTCTCAAGCTATACATCGCCCTCCTCTTTGTCACTACAGTGTGTTCACTTGGGAATCGTCCTCAGGTGGGTCTGTCATATTTGCGCGGTGACAGGCGAGTAATATACTGCCACAGGGATCAAAATGGATTTATGCTCTTGCCATGATCCTTTTTGGTTTCTGTAATATCATCACTTTATGGTGTGCTGGCTACACAGTCTACCTCGCCGTTCCCCATTCCATCTCTGGCTGGAAGAATATTGGCCAGTATGTACAAACTGACTTTACTCGATATTGCTTGCTAAATGTCAAAAAAGTTTGGTAGCTACTAATCAAGCATTCCGGGAGATTGTGATTTCTCTGGCAGCAACCTATGGCCTTTACCTCGTCTCCTCGCTCATGCACTTCGAGCCATGGCACATGTTCACTTCTTTCATCCAGTACCTGTTCCTTTTACCTAGCTGTAAGTCTCTCTCCACCATGTCTGAGCGAAATTACTGATCCGGCCGTGAAAAGATGTTAACATCCTCAGTGAGTAACTTTGGGACTAGAATTCACCAAAATTAATTTGCGTGTGAAGTGATGTATGCAATGTGTAACTTGCACGATGTCACATGGTACGATTTCCTTACTCTTGACTGCTGGGGGCTTATGCTTTTCAGGGGTACCAAGGGCGACAATACTGCTGCAAAGGATTTAGGTGGCGCCAAGAAGATCAAAGGCGATGACGGTAAACTAATGATGGAAGTTGAAATCCCCACCGCCCGTGAAGATGTCGATCAATTGTGGGCCGCTTCACGTGCAGCACTCAAAGTGAGGCCACCGGAGGCCAAAGAGCACCGTGACGCAGCAACCAAACAGGCCGACCGAGATCGCAGCAGCCGTACGAATGTGGTTCTTACGTGGGTCGCCACCAACATGTAAGTAACGCCTTTTTCGCATAACTTCTGTCTAATACTGTACAATTAGGGTCCTGATTATGGTGTTTACGTCCTCCGCGTTTTTGAATTGGGTGGATAAGCACATAGAAAACACACAGTCGTCCAATTTCAACCCATATCTTAGTTTCCTGTTCTTCGCTCTGTAAGTTCAGGAATAATCCGCACGGCCAAACCACTGACATTGTCTCGATGTACCTTGCGCAGTGCTGGACTGTCTGCAGTTCGATTCCTTGGTTCCTTGTTGTATCTGATCTTCAGATTCTTCGGATCCTGAAATCTCGTGCCCTAGAATCACCAATTTCCGTCATTGATTGTCACATATAGGGCACGGAACTTACGCCATTTGTGATATACTTCGTTCTGTCCGCAACGGTATTCCCTAATCCTGCGCACCCTGTACCTTTATTTTTTGGAACTGGCTTCACTCTTGATTCGATGTGATGTTTATCCATGGCTGTAGATCAGGAAGATACCATAACCGTACTGGAATTGTCCCCCTACATGTCCTAATGTTTTTCAAATGGGAAAACAACTTGATGTTATCTGCAACAGATCTCAAACGCATGTTTTGAGTACCGTACGTTCCTGGTCACTCCAGTTTTGACTGACATAGCCTTTGTGAGTAGATCGCGAGTTCACTGCTTGTCATGTTCACTGGCAACTGCGATGGAACGTCAACACCTGCACGATCTCAGTGACGGGAGTAGAGCAGCATGCCGCTGACCAATTGATCAGTTGGCAAAGGTCATGAAGTTCGTGACAGGTTTCCTTTGCGACAACCTATTCTTGACGGAAGTCGCGTTTGGGGCACGTCTGCAGTGACAGGTCGTGATCACAGGTTTCAACCATTGATGTATTTGTCGAAAAACCTGCACGCACAGTCGAAATCCCTTTGAGGGGAAATTGCATTCTCGTTATGTCAGAACGTAATGCGGAACGAAAGAGGATATCCGTGACGGCCGTGCGACTTCAAGGAAGAGTAGCTAGCAACTGAGCTCGGTACGATAAAGTGACTCAAAGGTAAGCCCAGTAAGCCAACATATTAATGTGTTCTCTGTTTGTCAACACAAGTATCACCTAGCGACATCGCGTCTCCACACCCAAGTTACATACGGCGTACGTCTCAGGTCCATCTAACGATATCCGAAGTTCCTAACCAGAATGGTTTGAGACTCGAGGGAAGATCAAGGCCTGTCAGTTTTCCATTTTCATCAAACCGAGCTCCGTTCTCGAGCAAAGCGATGATCAGCCGCGGAATAGCGGCGGCAGTGCCGTTGAGAGTATGTGCAAACGGGATAGACATTTGCGTCTGCCCGGAAGGTGCGGAGCACCGTCGATACCGAATGTGGAGACGTCGCGCTTGATAGTCTGTGCAATTCGAAGCTGAAGAAATTTCGCCCCAGGCACCTCTTCCAGGCATCCACGCTTCAATGTCATATTTTCTATATGCACTTGCCCCAAGTTCCTCTGTAGGCATATCCAAAACACTGAAAGGGGGATACAAATGAAAATAACCGCTGTGACGTTCCAAATGATGGCCTTACCGGAATGGGAAGTTCAGTCCCTCGAAGATTTCTATCTGGATTCTCCGGATTTCTTCCAAGAACTGCGCACTTGCGTCCTCCTCGCATACGACAAAAAGCTCGACTTTCGAAAATTGGTGGACTCGATATAGGCCACGGGTGTCCGCACCGCGAGAACCAGCCTCGGCTCTGAATGAACGACCGAGTCCGACTACCTTCAAGGGCAATGTATTCTCGGCAAAAAGCCGGTTTGCAAACATTCCTGCAAGGGGGATTTCAGCCGTACCTGAGAGTACAAGCTCGGGAGATGAGTCTGCAATCAAATACGTTTGGGAAGCAGGATGGTCAGAGTTGTGATCTCTGGGTTGAAACCCACAACGCAGGGCCACGTCTCCTCGAATAACGTCGGGGGTCATGACGAACTGAAAGCCATGTTTCAATGCAACCGATATCGCATAGTTCGTGAGAGCATTCTCGAGCAAGGCAGATTCTTTCAGGAGGTAGTACCATGAAGACCCTGTCACGACTGAAGCAGCCTCAAAATCGAATAACCCCAGCGCGCGACCGATGGTAACATGATCACGTTCCAAACTGGGCGACGTAGCAGGGGGACCATGGGTAGATAGAACAATGGCAGCGTCCTCGGGGCCAATGGGAACTTCTGGATGCGTATCGTTTGGCAAGTGCAACGCGAGTCCCAAGAGCTTCTCCTCCACGATAGCCAATCTTTCTTCGAGCTGAGTGATTTCAATTTTTAATGCTCTCGCCTCGCTGAGGACATCGCGCTTTTCCGTTGGATCCTTGATTGTACGGATGCGATCGCCAAGAATGGATTGGGTATGTCGTTTGAAGTCAAGTTGGCCAGAAAGTTCCTTTTGCTCCGCGTAAGAGTGGGCGATAGACTGCAGCGCGCCAACCGGTAAGGGAAAGTTCCGGTTGAAGGCATTGTGTGACTTGTAAATTATTGACTCTGAAATCGCACGATAGTCAAGCCGGGGTTTGGGGAGAACAGCGCTAGTGGGAGCATTTGTGGCATTTTTTGAAGCAAAACGCTTGGCTTTGAGAGAAATTTTCAGCGTATGGGAAAGCAAAGAAGAGCAATATACCTGAGTAGAACACCGAGTTGGGACGTCGGGAGACACGAGCAAGCATCCAAGTCATATCGGGACCACTAACGCGAAGAGTCACATTAGTCACACCTTGTCTTGTCACGCGTCGCGTCAAGTGACCTTCCCTCGCGATGGCTACCACGTCGGCAAAAGGCAAAGGACCAGCCAATGGTACAAGCACTACAGCATATGAGCTGCCTTGGTTAGTGTCTCTGCGTGCTTTGAACCAAATTCCTCATATCCTTGCCCAGGGTTGAAAAATACAGACCACAAACGTTGGACGATGTCGTCGGCAACGCGGAAACGATCGAACGCCTGAAAGTGATAGCAAGAGACGGGAACTGCCCGCATATTATCATCTCTGTAGATATCCACCCTACTTGTCGTGCGAACCTTGTGTTGTGATCGTTCGTCAACAGGGCCTTCCTGGTATTGGCAAGACAACTAGTATCCATTGTTTGGCACACCAGTTGCTTGGGGAGGCATACAAGGAAGGCGTACTAGAGCTGAATGCTTCTGATGAAAGGTTTGCAT
>JBBPQJ010000258.1:0-10043 GCA_038092415.1 Xerocomus tenax
AGGAGATGGGTTGGAAGGGGCAGAGCGGTAAGTACCATCCATATCAAATATCACGTATTCAATCCGAGGGCGCATCGCTTTGCTGGCAGGAGATCTGATCAATGCTGATTCAAGCCTGAAAATAAATTTCCTTGTATGTATCCTCCCTGAAACACACGAAGAGATGATAGTCTTGAGCGTTCTCAAATGCTCGTGTTCTTTCACTCCGGATTCTATGAGACACACAGCTACAAAGCAATCAGAAAGCATGCGGAAACGAGCTGAATCTTTGAATGTGTCAGTGGACATACATGTGAACGAGTTTAGTATAAAGGCTGTGCTCTTAGATCTCCCTTCTGAACTCAACTGACTCTAGTAGGTTAGCAACTCCCATACGTGTGCGTCACGTTGAAACAGGTCAAACTTGTACTACGAAGGTCACCAGTCACCAGTCACGTCACGGACTTTTGCCGCTTGACCAGAACGACCTGCATGTGGTCTAGGAACATCCCTGTGAGAGGCAACACAATTCAGTAGGGCGAAATTGTGTTGCCTCTCACAGGGATGAAGAACATGTCTGGTGCATTCACTAGCACCCTCAGTCTCAGGATTCATCAAGTTACCGTTTGTTCGAAGAATCATCGTAAGGTGGCAATACTCTGAGAGAGTGACCTCATCACGAGACTGCAGGTTCAAGCTCTGCCAATCGGATCACATGTGCCAGATGCCGCCTAAGTTATCGGCGTTCTGTTCCTTCACAACCGCGCTGATTTGGTGTCTCGTGAGTCGTGACGTTCGTTGGTCTGTTTTTCCAGCGCCGCCAGCGAGTATGCCGTTGATGTAATTTGAGAAAGTAGTGGTTTTGAACCCCTCGTGACCTCGGCTAATTTGGTTTTGCCTTGCAGATTGGCAGCATCATATGATCCCATCCCCATGTATAAAGACCACGAGGTTTGTAGGATCTTCCTCACTCTCCTGGCCAGCGTCCATTGGAGTTGGCAAGAGAGATGTTGTTTTCCCTGTTCGTTGCCCTGTTGGGCATGGCCTCGTCACTAGCAACACCGGGACTCCGCGCGGATCGTAACCTCTTTGCAAGAGATACAGACGGGTTACAAAACAACGTATGTCATGCTCTTATGTCTCTTATTGCGGTTGAAGGTGACTTGCTGGCGTGGATGTCTATTAGGTTACGTGGGATGAATACTCTATTATGATCAACGGGGAACGGACGTTCATCTTTAGCGGAGAAATGCATCCATACAGGTACTTGACTAGCATCCGTTTGGTGTCCACACTGTTCACATCGAATCATCAGAATGCCAGCGCAATCACTTTACTTGGATTTGTTCCAGAAAGTCAAGTCAATGGGCTTCAATACAGTGTCATTCTATGTGTTCTGGGGTATGGTGGAACCTAAGCGGGGTGAAGTTTCCTTCGAGGGATTTAGGGATTTGCAACCCTGGTTTGATGCTGCAAAACAAGCCGGCATTTATCTCGTGGCTAGACCCGGTAGGTGCTGTGCCAAGTCAACGCTTTTGCTTCATACCATCTGACTCAAATAAGGTCCATACATCAATGCCGAAACCACAGCAGGTGGCTTCCCAGGGTGGGGCACGCACACATCTGGCTTATGGAGGACCTCGAACACGTCTTACTTTGAAGCGTGGCAGAGTTATGTTGCAGCCATCGGACACGTCATTGCCGAGAACCAGATCTCGAACGGTGGTCCTGTCATTCTAGTTCAGGTACCCCTTCAGTTTCTCTGCAAAGTGCCTAGTTGATGTCGTTCTCGAACAGTCCGAGAACGAATACACAGGTTTCGCTTCCGGATATTCGGAGGACACTGTCTATGAAGCTCAGTTGTTGACCGCTTGGGTACGCGGGACTTCCCTGTGTTTCAGTTGTGGCTAAGGTGAACTGCATTCTAGCGAAATGCTGGGATCAAGGTGCCCTTTACGTTTAATGATGCATTCCCTTCTGGCCACTACTTGAGCGTCGATATGTGGGGTGGGTCACGTTTGAAGTCATCGTCCTTGAAGCTTGATCTCGTATTTTTGCCTGTCTAGGATACGACTCCTATCCAAATGGATTTGACTGTGCAAACCCATACACATGGGCCCCAAATGCTGTCCCGCAGTGAGTTTTTTCTGTTGGAAGATCCTGTGTTGCCCACCTTTCTGTCATCGTAGATATTTTTGGGACGCACACCTCCAATACTCTCCGAAGACGCCCAACAACGTATATGAATTCCAAGGTGGCTCATTAGATTTATGGTACGTCAGTTCGCAATGCCATATACATACCAACTCACTTGTTGTGCCTAGGGGTGGCCCTGGTTACGACGGTTGTGCAATCCTGACTGGTCCTGATTTTGAACGAGGTAAGCAGTTGCGTTGTGCGTACGTTTTGTGCACTTAGAGGGACATTTTGCTAGTCTTTTACAAGAATGAATTATCCATGTCAACCGCCTACCTCAACCTGTACATGATCTATGGTGGCACGAATTGGGGTGGTATTGCCTACCCTGGGGTGTATACGTCTTATGACTATGTATGCACTCTCCGGCCGATTTGCCTCGCTTCTTACACATGTTCCAGGGTTCCGCGATTGCCGAAGACCGTACACTTCGTGAAAAGTACTACGAACTCAAGCTGCAAGCCAACTTCCTCAGGGTCAGCCCAGCCTATCTCACGACGCGTCCGGCCAACCTTGGTTCCAATGGAGGAGCATTCACGGGCAATTCGGCCATAGTGACTACTCAGATATTGGATGTTGTAGGGAACAAGACTGCGTTCTATGTCATCAGGTGGGTGTCGCGGCGCCTCTGCCCTTCTACCCCTTGTCCCTTTGCGGTGGACTACGTACTTATTCTTGGTAATTAAAAGGCAAAACGATTCATCATCCAACGCTATGGAAAAGTACACACTCACCCTCCCGACGAGCAGTGGGAATTTGACCATTCCCAAGTTGGGCGAACAGCTCACACTCGATGGCAAGGATTCAAAGATTCATGTTGTTGACTACACTGCTGGTTCCACCCATTTGCTGTACTCTACTGGAGAGATCATGACCTGGTATATAGTTTCTTTCTTTCTTTCTTGTGGTCTTCCGTGTTCACTGTCACTCTACCGTCAGGGCGACCATTGACGGTCGCGACGTCATAGTCGTTTATGGAAATGCCGGCGAGCTTCACGAAACGGCTTTCAAGTTCAATTCCACCAACATTACCGGAACCAAGGTTGTTTCAGGGACACAATCCCTCAAGACTGGAGTAATTGATTCGACGACCCTTGTCGTTCAATACACGACATCCGATCAAACAGTCGTAGAAGTCGGATCTAATATCTTAATGTATATCCTAGGTGAGGGTTGCCAAATTTACCAAAGGATGTGGATTGATTTTGACTGTGGTCAGACCGTGCCAATGCCTATCAGTTTTGGGTGATGTACCCCCCTTCTGCTGGTCCCTTTGCGAACTACAGTACTGCGAACCCTGTCCTTATCAAAGGTGGTTACTTCATTCGCTCTGTACAAATGTCTGGCACCACGCTCAACATCATGGGCGATTTGAACGGCACGGCATCCTTTGAAATCATTGCTCCTAGTGCATTCTCAAAGCAGGTGACCTTCAATGGCGAACCGCTGAAACTGGCGACCACCAGCTACGGTACTATAACTTCATCGAAGAGCGCTTTATTGCCTTCCATCTCACTGCCAGATCTTGAATCCCTGACATGGGTAAGTGCTTGCAACTCTTCTCCCTCGGCTCCGCTAATGATGCTCAAAGAAATCTGCCAACTCACTTCCAGAAATTGATTCGACTTACGTTGATGCGCTCTGGACCACGGCCAATCACACCACCACCGTCAACCCAACTCAGATTAGTACGCCTACTGTCCTCTATGCTGGCGATTATGGATATCACACCGGCAACATTGTTTGGCGCGCGCACTTCACGTCCACCGGCGGCGAAACCGGGTTCAGAGTCCATATGCAAGGAGGAAGTGCATTTGGCTACTCTGTATGGCTCAATGAGACATTTGTAGGCTCTTGGGCCGGAGATGCTGCGTACTCTGACTACGAGGGAACATTCAACTTCACGAACACTAAAGGGCTTGTGAGCGGTTGTCAATACGTCATCACGATTCTGCAGGATCACATGGGATATGAAGAGAATTGGGCGGCTGCGAGCGACGACTTTAAAACTCCCCGAGGGATCTTGAATTATTCGTTTGTTGGTGATTCGGGCACAACAATTAACGTCTGGAAAGTGACTGGGAACTTGGGAGGAGAGAATGTGAGCCCCTTGTTTTTGTCATGTTGATCAGCGTGTTCTGATATATCCTTTGGACTTGCGCGGCAGTACGTCGACACAACACGTGGACCACTCAACGAAGGTGGCTTGTACGGCGAACGAATGGGTGAGTGTTGCATCTTATAGATCATCTCGTTACTGAAGGGTAAAAGGATGGCACCTCCCCGAATTCCCAGACGAGAATTGGCAGGAGGGTTCGCCTACTATTGGAATTTCCCAAGCTGGCGTTAGCTTCTACAGGTACATATGAAGTGTTGATATAGCTACGCTAGCTGATCACGGATGGACACAGGACAACATTCTCCCTTGATATTCCCGCTGGCGTTGACTACCCGATGGCACTGGTCGTTTCAAATTACACGACGCATCCTCATTTCCGATCACAGGTAAACCACCACTGCAATACTTGGTGTGTTATTATGTTCTCATCGCATTCTTCATCTCCGCAGTTCTACGTCAATGGATACCAGTATGGCAAATATGGTGCGCACTATTTTCTTCATTGTCACGTAGTCTCCTTCGGTTCTGATGTCCCATCTAGTCAACAACATTGGTCCTCAGGTCTCCTTCCCAGTTCGTACGTGTCTGGCATCATCTTGTCACATTTGCGGCCAAACTTACATCGGTTACCCCAGCGCAAGGCATTTTGAATTATAACGGTCTCAACACACTCGCGATCTCACTTTGGGCACTAGATGCAGAAGGTGCCAAGCTGAATTCGCTTGCGCTCAAGACGACGGCTATGGTAGAGAGTAGTATGGCGCAGGTCGTGAACCAGCCCATGCCAGGATGGAAGGCAAGACCGGCGACATGAGTTTCCGGGTGCGACGGGGATAAAGAGTTGCTGTGCCAGATTGACACGACGAATTTTTGGCGTTATCACACCTATTAATAATTTTTTAAAATATATATCGCAAGCTCACCACTTTAATTTCAACGAAGTTCGACGTCCCAAATTCCATAGCACAACGTCCAAGTTTCAACTCTGTGGCCTTCCAAGTGGGGAATCGATACCACAAAATTAAATTTAACATTTGATCAACATTGGCATGATAATCGTTGTTGGACATGTGGCCCTGCTAAACTTGCCGACCTCAAACTTGTGACATAACACGCGACGCCCCTGAACCCGCTGTGCTTGCACCGCAGCCCGTCCATCCCCTTCGTCTTCTGTGCCAGGGTCGATTTCGAACTATCCTTTAGTGTATAGAGGCCAAGCATCAACTATAAGCTGGTATAATATAAAGTAGTGCTGTTCAGAGGTCGATGGATATATCAGCCCTCGCTTGTAATCGCTCGCGAGAACAAATATTGTCATACCTATGGCAAGCTTTGCCTGCTTCATAGAGATGACCCGTAGCTTGTGCTCCGCCAACATGCAAGACAACACGATCATATCTTTTATCTCGCTCATCTCGTGTTTAATAGTGAGATGTGCGGCACGCGCCTCCCTGTGCCAGCCACGGCTTTTCGAAAGCCATGCCACAGCGTCGTCGGGATAGCAGGATTCATACAACTGCACAATGCGTCGGCGGCCCTGTCCGTGACGGATGATGTATAACGACGAACCACGAGTTGTCTCGCAATATTTTGCCTCCATTCAAATTGTCGACCCAATACATGAAACACAAGAGGACTGTCCACAATTTAGACTGATATCGATTTCGATGAACTAGCCACTCACAAATTTGATAGCCTTGGTGCTTTAAGCCAGTTGTTGAGATTCATTGACCGCGAACCTGGAAATATAACTTGATCTGGCCGGAACATCCTGCGCCTGATGGTTGCAAGCAGGCGGTCTTCTGCGTAAACCGTGGTTGTGTTATGTATGGTGTTGACGGTGTAACTTGGTAGATTGGCGCCGGGAGTGTACAACACTGTATCCAACATGCCGTCCCTGTCGAACGTGAGCACGATGTTTTCCCCTGGAGAAATGGGACCACAGGAGTCGACCAAGGTAAGCTGAGAATCCATGGGGCACGGTCACAATCCATAGGCTTGGATTTGGCCCGCTATCAGAATAAGCAGACGCCGCGGCGACCTGATACACCCTCTGTTTGAAGTAGTGTAAGCGATGTCGCGTAGACACGCTATGCCACGCTCTCGGTACATCTGAAACTGCGAAGCGGACAACATATGTTGAAAGAGAAACAAACCTGTGCGGACTTGACAAGTCACCATGTGTGACTCTCGCAAATCACTGTCAAGCGATGTCAATAAGTAAGCCATGAAGACGGCGATATGGGTGGCGTTACCCTCGTGGAAGTGGTCCAAAAAGAGAAAACATGGGGGTGAATTCATGTGTCAAATTATATAAATACAAGAGCATAACCGTGTCAGATCAAAATCCGAAAATGAGTGTACACCGAGGGGGGATAAATGCTACGGACCAAGGATTATACTTAGCCGCAGATGCCGTCATCTATGATGGCACCGCAACGTTCGCATTGCACTCGGCGATCGAGAAGACAGAGGCCAATTCCAAGCGGAAACCACACTATAGCTGCCAAGATACCTGCAACAAGATGGGTGGGAGCACTAGCTCCATAGAGAAGAGGACTTACCGAGGAAGCCAAACTTGGATCGTGGTACGTGACCACCTTGTTGCAGGCACATCATCTCGGGATGATCTGGGGGCAAGAGCGACGCCAAATGCTCCCCAGTGGCAGGATTATGATAGTGGTAAATTCTAGGCTGGGGCATGACAGGAACCGGCGCGACGTGGAGCGTCACGACTGGCGGAGATGAAGGGCCCTGTTGTGTTTGGGGTTTGGGCTGGGGTTTGTCAACTGGGCCGGGTGGTTGTACATCTTGTTGTCTATCAGCGTATATTCGGCAAGAAATGGGGGTCACACACTGTCGCTTGGCCCTTGTCCGGCAACATACTCATAAGCGGGTGGATTGTCGGTATAGTTGACCTTGGAGGCGCCATCAGGGTCACAAAAGACAAACATAGTCTCGGACAACACACCATGTTTGAACTTGAGTCGATGATCATCAGAGGTAAAGCCAACGCTTCAAGTTTAAGTACCTCGGCGAAGGGGCTGCGCCGCTGCGGGCGAGGCAAGTCAGCAGGTCACGTGTTCTAGTTGTAGAGAGATGTTTGCATATGTTTGTGTTTATCCCTTTTCGGGACAAGGCTAGTAGATTGAGTCGTTTTCGTATCTTTTTTTTCTGCTTTTCTCCTGCGAGATCTTAAGGCGGACATTTGCAACATGGACGGCATTACTCCCTCTTCAAATGACATATCACCAGACTCAATGACTTCTAGGGACTAGTTCGCTCATACCCGCACTTCCGTCCGTCTGATTCTGATATCGAACCGTTTTGTTCTCCTCCAGCTATGCCGATTCTTATGCGCATTTCGGTGCGAAGTTGTCAGCGAATATCTTTTATGCGTATCTTATATGTTGTATCTTATCAAAACAGGAATTCACGAAGAGATGTTGAAGGACACTGTCCGGACTGGGTCATATCGTTCAGCGATCGTGAATAACGGGCATTTGTTCAAAGGAAAGACTGTTCTCGATGTTGGTTGTGGGACAGGTATTCTCAGTATGTTCGCCGCCAAGGCTGGAGCTGCTCATGTCGTCGGCGTAAGCAACTTTTGGGATGTTTTGGCAGGTTCACCTGATCAACATTCGACTCATAGATCGACATGTCAAACATCATCGATCAAGCGCAAAAAATAATCGAGGTCAATGGTTTCAAGGACAGTACGTATTTTCTTACACTGATACCTGCTTGCACGTCACTATGTTTCATGATTAGCCATTACCCTTGTCAAGGGCAAACTCGAAGACGTCGAGTTGCCCATAACGCAGTATGATATCATCATCTCGGAGTGGATGGGTTATTTCCTGCTCTATGAGTCTATGCTCGACACTGTCCTGCTAGCTCGGGACAAGTACTTGAAACCTGGTGGATTTATGTTCCCCGATAACGCGAGGCTGTATGTGGCTGCCATTGAGGACCAAGACTACAAGGAAGAAAAAATCAACTGTAAGGTGCTGTTTCGATGCTGTTTATCCCAGTTTAATTGTTCGTGTCAGTCTGGGACAATGTCTATGGGTTCGACTATTCGTGCATCAAGGGCATCGCACTACGCGAGCCACTAGTTGACACTGTCGAGCTCAAGTCAGTGGTCACCGATCCGTGCATGCTGAAAGTTGGCTATTTTTTTTTGCCAGGTACTGACGATACTGACGATCAGCAGCACATTAATTTGCTCACTGCTAAAAAAGAAGATCTAACTTTCACGACTCCGTTTACGCTCACCGCGACTCGGAACGACTGTATATCATATCATTTTGTGTTCATTTTTTTTCCGTTAAATCTCTTATGTTCAGACATTCACGCGTTTCTCGCTTGGTTCGACATAACGTTCGACTGTACACATAAGAAGATTCAATTCTCGACGGGACCCCATGCACAATATACGCATTGGAAGTGAGTGTCTAGTGTTTGTCGCGCATTCTCTTCGGATGTGGCACTAATAGGCTGCATCAAGGCAAACAGTGTTTTACACTCCCTCAACGACCACGATTTCCGAGGGCGAAAAAATAAACGGCACGCTCACATGTGCGCCCAACGCTCGAAACAATCGTGATCTGGATATTACCATAGAATACACCGCAGGCGGAGAAACCACGAAAGTAGAGTATAAAATGTGCGTGTTTCCTTCCACCTACCCTATCTTGGCCCTGCGTCAATGAATAAACGCTGACCGGCTGTCAGGTCGTAATTACCTCATTCCATTCAATCATTGTCTGTTTTAAATGTATACTTCCATGCACACTCACTGTTTTGCTCCTTTATCCGTTTAATTGGGACGTACAGGTACTAGGCGGTGTATTCATCTACTGAATAATATGTTATATCGATGCTGCAACCCTGCATGTGCGAGCCCACGTTTCAATAGCATGCGCTCCGCGACCAGGCGAGTTCAAAGGTGTCGATCGTTGAGAAGCAAAATCAATATATATTGCATATTCACTGGTACCCTCTTGGTTCTGATCACAACTTGAATGTATTTGTCACCCAGTTATCAAGCGCATCATTGAACTCCTCCGGTTTCTCCAAGCATAGCCAGTGTCCCGTATCGAACTCCACAATCGTTAAACCGCCTTGAGCATGCTTCTTCATCTCTGAGATAGCCAACTCCCTGACACAAACGTAATCGTAGTTCGCTACAGCGATGAAAGCTGGCTTCTTGATCTTGGTATCCCCTGCTTCATTGCAGATTACTCAGTACCTGGTATTGGTGACAGAATTCCTACAAAACTTACTTGGTATTGCACTACTTACGTCATGTTGTGCGCTTCTGTACCAGTTGAGAGGGCTGTTTAACCCTCCTTGAAGAAGAGACGTCTTTATGTGCTCATAGTGCTTGTTCAAAGCGCTTTAGCCTTCATCAAGACAGTGGTGCGAAAACATACCTCGGGTGTCAGATAGGGTGCTCTTGGAAGCCTCTTCTTCTGCTGGACGAACGCCTCCAACTCACCAGGCAAGTTCATATGCGTCTTCCATACCTCAGGATCGGCGGGATGAAGTATATCGAGAAATGAATCGATCTTGTTTTAGAAAATTTTTCACGCGCCGTAGGGTAAATAAATTGAAGAAGGACCTCTACTGACAAACTTACATTGGCCTCGATTAGACTGGCGGCGTCCTCTCGGAGGAAGAGTGTCCAGTAGCCAAATAACGGACGTCCAAACGTCTGCCTCTGAAACTCGAGTATGGCATTGAG
>JBBPQJ010000259.1:0-10034 GCA_038092415.1 Xerocomus tenax
CTCGTTGTTCCCTGTTCCGTCCGCACCGACGCCCCAGAACCAGTCGCGTGGCGAATCCTTTTGTGAACGCGGATATATGCGCGTGGAAATTGCCCGTAGAGATGCAATGGACATACCTCGACGAGCTCCGCCTCCCCCGTGTCGAGAAGCATCTGTTTGAGATGTCGATGTTGCGTGAATTTGAGCTTCAGCGCGGTTTCCATCTAGAGTATAACCATGGGTGTGTCAGACGCGAACTCTGCAACGAACGAGAAAGACACCTTTGAAACGTGAACCTGTGACCAGTCTGACCGCACGGCTGTCTTGTGTCGGTGCGCCTCGTCAAAGGCACTAATCGGCTTCGGACCACACGTGCGTATCCGCTCCGCAATCTGCGGATGGCCGTCGAGAAACTGTGCACAAGTCACACGTCCGCGTCAGCACGCGTTCCCGCACCATTCCTGCGCCTCCGTCCGCGCCCAATGAAAAAGGACTAAGATACTGACCTTGAAGGCTTGAAAGAGGTGTTCGCTTGTTGGATAGCGCTTCCCTTCGTACACCACCTCGTGCGGTGAAAAGTTGGTGAACTCGTAGTACGGCTTGTGTTTGTCATAGAACAGAATCTTGGGGCGCGCATGTGCGTGTGCCCAGCCGCCCGAGGGTGTGATGACGATGTGGGTGTCACCGGCGTCCCAGCAGCGAGTGCAGGCCGAAAAGACGGAATGGACGTGGCCCATGCGGGTTGGTTGGAGCTGAAAGAGGAAAGGCGGGGAAGTGCGCGGGCATACCGGGGCGTTCTTTTTCTTTTGTGATCACGAGAAATGAGGTCAAGGCGTGGTCGTTACATAAACGATCAGAGCATGTGTAAAAAGCCTGTAGCAGTAGGAATAAACACTACGTACTCCCCGACTTTCAACCGCGTTGCTGCCGTCTTGACAGTGCCCGTTCGTTGGTGATACAGTGTCGGTAAACATTGCCGACTACCCATAAACATTGACTAAATGTAGTGGGTTGACTTCGGTCGCAACCTCTTATCCAGGACATCACATACTGGAAGCCGCATACTGCTTTAACCTTCTTGAGATGATATTGAAAGCCCCACAGAAAACAATCATAAGTACATCTTTAGTTGCAGCAAACATGGACTATACATGGAAGATTCGCCAGTTATACAAGTACATCGACAGACAAATGCTAACGTCAAATGTCTATCAGTGCAAGGTGAGAAGTATTTGTCAGTCAGAATCACAAGCTATGTCCTGACATTTGTCCTCGTCGTCTCCACCTCGTCTGACCACGACGTGCATGATCGCCGCTCTTAGGCATCCGTCAAGAACTCCCCTACGAACGTAAAGTAACGTTCGCGTTCCTCAAAGTGGGCCATGTGACTGCTTTTAGCGAACGTCACCCAGCGCACATGCGGGATTTTCTGGAAGAATGGCGCCACGGCCACATCTTGTGCTTCATCTTCCGTACCGTTTGTCAGAAGCGTTGGGACCGTGATGGTGTGGATTTCGTCGAAGCAGGACCAATCCTTGAACGTTCCAGTGATACTGAACTCGGACGCACCGAGCCTACACTGCATAGTCAGGCTTTGCGGAAAGCATAGATACGCAAGAGTACCCACGTCGTCTTGTAGACAATGGGATCAGCTTCCATGGCAGTGAAGGAGTCAAGAAGTTCTTGGGGCCACGGGTCGAGCAAACAGATGTGCTTCTTGTAAAATATTTGCATCCCCGCCTGGTATTCCGGATCGTCTGTCGTCTCCTCTCTCTCGTGCTTTTTCAGCATCTCTCTCAGACCTTCTGGCAGCTTCTCTAATAGCTGACGAACGCCTTTCACCCAGAATGGCATGGATGGCGCCCCGCTCGCAAGCACGAGGCGTCGAAGTCCAGGTGGGTGTCTGTAACTGACATAGTGTGCTGCCAGCATTGCACCCCACGAGTGTCCGCACAGATAAAAGTCGTCCTTGATGCCAAGATACTGGAGAACATTGTCGAGCTCATCCATGAAGAGATCGAGTGTCCAGAATTCCTTGGGGACGTCTTTGGGATGGGAGGACTTGCCAATACCGATCTGGTCGTAAAAAACGACTGGAATATTAAAGCGGGTGTAGAGGTCTGCAAAGGGGAGGACGTAATGGTGAGAGATTCCGGGACCGCCGTGGAGCACTACGGCGGGTCGAACGCCAGAGTTGAGGTCACCGACGACCTTGTACCAGGTCTGGTACGTCTTGCCGCCGTAATCAAAGTTTATCTCCCCAGTACGTTCAGACATTGGTGGTTTGGTCACTTGCAAGGGGATGATGATGATGGAAGATGATGATGATGCGACGTCGAACGATTGACTATATTTATACCTTCTTGGTACTGCCATCACACACATGCCCCCAACGTAGTTTTTTTTTTTTTTTGGCAATGGTAGAATTTGACATGTAACATATTTCTAGACTGTCTGGATGTGGCATAACGATTGATGTCACTACTTGAAACAATCCCTCTAGTCCGCCATCTTGTTCCTTTAACCAAACCTAACGAAGGGGGGAAACGGCAATGCGAGCCATTACATCAAGCCTATTCTGTTCTTTCAGTCATCCATGCTCCATATCAGATCATACAGACGCTACCATAGGGCATAATATTGTGGGACCCTTGGCAAGTGGCAATGCAGACACGACAAGTTTCACGCGTCACGTCGCATGCTGACGGTGAACTTCATGGCTCAGCCGATCCAAAAAAAAATCCGGAACAGGTTTCAACACCTATCACGGCCGTTGTCTTCAACGTTTATAAGATTCTTGTACATCAGTCAACCGTGCGATGTACAACCTAGTAGCCTAGCACATGTAATCTCATAAGATTACACATACTAGGTGGCACATTTGTAGTGCTTCAAATGCCCTCCGAGAGATCTGATTGGTGGATTCTGGGCATCCACTGACGGCTGTGCTGTATGCAACTCACGTTTCCGTCATCGCTTGTGAGACTGCTGGCAGGGGTTAAGTACGATACACAGCCTTCAAATAGCCGAGCTGCACCCCAACTTGGCTTGGCGACTGTTGTCGAAACACACGAGCTGGCAGCGAAATTGCTGTGCATCATTTTGCGCGTATCTCCAAAAATTTCCTGATAGTTACGATACTTACTTACCTTCATTCCACAACCCAAGGCTCCAGGGCATGAGATCCATGTTGGTTTGCCGCGTCTCGCTACCTGTTTATTAAACCAGGCCACTGAGCGGTCAAACCATCCACGTTTTTGCTCCCCTCACCCAGCCAACATGTCAACCAACTCAAGTTGGGTCCCAAATGAAGACTCTCAGACACTCTTCTCTGAGCGATGCTGGCTCCAGGGTGTATTTGTTAGCATCCTGGCATACGGTATCAATGTCTGTTTATACTTCATTACTCTCCATCATCTCGTTGGCTCGCGGGATCACCCAGAATTCAAGAAACGCTTGGCACTGCTGGTTTACATCACTCTCCTCTTCAGCCTCGCTACCATCTTCATGATCTCGCTCGCCGGGTTCACACAAATGGCGTTCATCGACGACCGTAATTATCCGGGAGGTCCAAACGCATTCGAGAACAATGAGTTCTCTATCCGTTTGGATAATGCCGGAAACGTCGCATTTGTTATTGCTAACTGGTTGTGTGACGCATTGATGGTCAGTACGCATTCCGTCATGACAGTCTACTCGACTCACTTTCTAGCCAGGTATGGCGTTTCAAAGTGATCTACCAGACTAGCCGCTACCCTATCTGGATCGTGTTATTCTTCCCTTGCCTCATGCTTGCATGTTCTGTCGGTCAGTGCACAGTCCTTCAAGGATCGTGACGTGGCCTGACAACACCTCTCTTACACCCAGCCTTGGGGATTCTATTCCTCATCCAGGTGTCGACCACGAATCCCTATGTGACGAACGGCATCAACTTTACGCTCCCCTATTTGAGCGTATCGCTTGTTTTGAACATGCTTCTAACGGTCTTAATTGTCGCCCGTCTGCTAAGCTTCAGATATCGTATTGCGTCTCTATTGGGACCAAGCTTCGGGAAGCAGTACACGTCGGTTGCTGCGATGACGGTCGAATCCGTTGCCCTATATTCAATCGTGTCGCTCACTTTTCTCATCCTATTTGGGATCGGAAACGCGGTCTCTCAGGTGTTTTTACAGTCTTTGAGCCAGATTCAGGTGAAGCTTGGACATATATATGATTATCTGAGTCTTGTTTTGACCTTGCGGCCAGACGATCTCCGCGCTGCTGATCGTGTTCCGAATTGCGCGGGGTAAAGGGTGGACGACAGAGACGGCCAACCTTGTGACGAAAACAGATGGCGAGACTGTGGACATCACACAATTTACCTCCAATCTTGTGTCAATCGATGCGCTTGCCACGGGGAGTGCATAGGCCTGGTGGCTGGCAGCTGCACGTTTCTTGTGGTAGTCAACCCTGGAGCAATTGCTCGCATCGATCCCGTCCTGCTATTTGCTATAATTGCACCGGCAATAAAACTGACTTTGTAACGCAAACCTTTTGGAACACAAAAGTTAAGTAAACACATTCTCGTCTCTCTACAGCCTTGAAAAAATTATCGGAGATGGCCATGTATGCATTCTAACCGAGGACAGAAACTTGAGGGTAGTTGCAATGCTAGTTCGCTCAGTTCTTTCGTGATCTCCAACAAAAGATCGCAGGATGTACGAGTAGATAAAAATCAAACAGAAATATGAGGTGCGACCTTGTTGCTTTCGTCGTCGAAGCTGTAGAAAATGTTTATAGATTCTTTTGCACTATCAGCGGTGCAATGATACTATAGTAGTTTCAGATCGCTGGCACATGATGATCTCCATTTTCGGTGACCGAGAATTAAGCGTGGGCCAGGAGCCAAGCCATCCACGCTTCTCCCCGTTGGTACCCGACTTATCGGTGACTAACTCAAGTGCCAGCGGGTCCGAACGGAACTCCGATGACGCCCTTCTTTGAGCAATGTTGGCTACGACTCGTATCGTTGTCACTGTTACTCTGGAATATGGTATCAACCTTTGTCTGTATTTCATGACCCTCCATGAGCTTTTTCACTCCCCGCATCACGGGAAATTCAAGGAACGCCTACTCCCCTTGCTGCCACTTTCGTGATCTCCTTTGCCGCGTTCACACGAATAGTGTTCATCGACGATCACAATCATACGGGCGGTCCAAGTGCATTCCGGAACAATTACTAGTTCGCTATCCCTTTGGACAATGCCGGAAACGTCGCATTCGTTCTCACAGACAGATTGTTTGACGTATTAATGGTTGGTGCGGATCCCATCATACTATCTTGGCTCACTCTGGGATCATGTGTGGCATTTTAAAGTCATTGATCAGATTAGCCGCCATTCTCTATTCTCGATCGTGTTATTCTTCCCATGCCTCTGCTTGTTCTGTGGGTCGGTGCACATCAGGCGGTCCTATTCGCATTCCTGACATGGGTTAATGGTCAATTCCTTTACACGCAGCTTTGGGGATCCTGTTTCTCATTCAGGTGTGGACCACAAATCCACATGCAACGAAGAGTCCGCGATGAGCTCCAAATATCGCATTGCGTCTTTACCGGGGCCGCATCACGAGAAACAGCGCTCGTCGGTTGAACCTATTTTGATCTATTCGGTCGGATCGCTCACCTTTCTTTGAGATTGGAAACGCGGTTTTACAGGTGTTCGTAATGTCCTTCGGCCAGATCCAGGTGAGACATGTTGCGTTCTGCCCTCAATTTCAGGATTTTGAGTTGAAATACCTAACAAATGACTGCGGCACTACTGATAGTGTTCCGGATTGCGCAAGGTAAATGGTGGACAACGGAGACAGAAAACTAGGTCATCGCATGGGAAATGGCGAAGAATGCGGTGAGCAGCATGCAATCCCACAACGATCAGCCAGCCCCGAGCGACGTGTTCTCAACGGAGAGTGTGAAGCGCGGGGGACTGTCAGAGTTTAGTAGCCAGCTTTGGTGAAGTTGCTGGTACCAATCAGGTTTTTTTTTGTGAAGGGGAAACATTTACCATATGTCTCAAGGATTTCATAACTATTGTTGATCGACTTGATTGAATGCGAACATGATTTATCACCTCAACTAATTTCATTGAGATAGGTGGAACCGCGGGAGTCGACTTCTGTTAGTGTCGACGGTCTACAACACAGCACTCATCTTTTGAGTGATATTCATGATAAGCTCTTTGTAAGACTTGAGAGCAGACCTGGCAATTCTAGCGCTAGCTTAGATCGCCCACGTGTCCGTGATGCCTGCAGCATTTTAAGTGATAGTGGCGCCCATCATGGGACCCACCGTGAGCCCATTAGTTAAGTCTTCGATTTCGACGTCTCCCCACTTCGAGTTTGATGGTAGAACTAAGGGACCATATCAAGAGTATAGGTTCCAAGAAACTGACAGGATATTACAGTAGACTTGTTGACGCTTGGAGTAAAGTCACCGATTCTGATTCATGTCTTGACTCAAAATGAAAGGTTACATTATAAGCTGCCCATGGTCCGTCATTCAGACCTCCGTCAAAAACTCCCCAACGAGCTTGAAAAAACGAGCGCGTTCCTCGAAATGGGCCATATGGCTGCTTTTAGCGAAAGCCACCCAGCGCACATGCGGGATCTTCTTAAAGAATAGTTCCACAGCCACATCTTGCGCTACGTCATCCATACCGTTTGTAAGAAGAGTCGGGATCGTGATCGTATGGATTTGGTCTAAGCAAGTCCAATCCTTCAATGTCCCGATGATACTAAACTCCAACGGACCCAACCTGTACCGTAACGTCAGTCCTCACGAAAAAGTGAGCGCGGAAGTGCCTCACATGGTTCCATAGACCGTTGGGTCAGCTTCCGCAGCAGAGAAGGAGGCTGTTAGCTCTTGAGGCCATGGGTCAAGCTGACAGAAATGTTTTGCGTGAAAAATCTTCACCCCCTCCTGGTACTCCGGGTCGTCCGTTGTTCCCTCCCTTTCATGCTTTTCCAATTTCTCTCCCAGATCGCCTGGAAGCTTCTCCAACAACTGATGAACGCCTTTCACCCAGTTTGACATGGATGGCGCCCCGCTCGCAAGCACGAGGCGTCGAAGTCCGGGTGGGTGTCTGTAACTGACATAGTGTGCTGCCAGCATTGCACCCCACGAGTGTCCGCACAGATAAAAGTCGTCCTTGATGCCAAGGTACTGAAGAACGTTGTCGAGCTCATCCATGAAGAGCTCGAGTGACCAGAATTCCTTGGGGACGTCCTTGGGATGGGAGGATTTGCCAATACCAATCTGGTCGTAAAAGACGACTGGAATATTAAAGCGGGTGTAGAGGTCTGCAAAGGGGAGGATATAATGGTGAGAAATCCCAGGACCGCCGTGGAGCACTACGGCGGGTCGAACGCCAGAGTGGAGGTCGCCGACGACTTTGTACCAGGTCTGGTAAGTTCCTCCATCGTAATGAAAGTTTATCGTCCCAGTACGTTCAGACATTGCTCGGACGGGTGGTCAGTTGCAAGAGGAGAGGATGTGAAGACGAAGACGGACGACTTGCACCCATTTACGTAGTAAGGCCTCCCTGGCGCCACTATCACCATGGCATACAACATGTGTTATGCCTTCCGTCACCCATTTGAACTAAAATCTGGAATGAGGCCGCATCAGACAACGGCTGTGATGCCAACTGCATATCTGCATAACTGCAAAATCACGTCACCACTGAACGGTCCTCTGGGGCCATTTGAGCATTCTGATTGGTCGAAATGTGTCTAAATGGGAACACCTTCCTAATCGGAAAACAAATTTTACTTTTTTTTCGAATCTCTGCCCGGCTGATAGGCCAGGTGTTAAGTGACTGAGAGGACGAGAGAAGGCTCATGATGCGTCAAAGTGCCGCGCCTAGTGACTAGTGGTTCAATGAACTGGCTTCCCCATTTGGGTATGTTCACCATGATTGTCTTTCCAATCCTAAAACCCACTTGTAAGAGCGGACAGCTCAAAAGCCATTCGAGATATTCAGAGGTTGGAGCATATGGTTTATGAAGAATCAGTCTGTATTTCATGACCCTCTTGTCAGCTTGTCCGCTTGTCAATTTATCGCATGGAACAAGAAACGCTCACTACTCTTGATTCACACCACCGTCACTTCTAGCCTCAGCACCCGTCTGACAGCGTGGTCCACTTGACCCACTCTGCAGCCAGGCGTCGCGTTTGAAAGCGATTACCACTCCATCCGTTTCCCTATCTCGATCGTGATTTCTTTCCTTACCTCAGATGAGTACCTCGGTTCTCGTTCAACCTCCTGACGCCTGGCAGCAGCACTTTTGATTGCAGTCTTATTGATCATTTATTGTCGACCACGAATCTGTATGTGGATCAACTTTACGCTGCCCTATCTCAGCGTATCCCGACGCCTCGCGTCGTGTTCTGTTTCATCTCTGGAGCTTGTGTTGGCGTCTCGAACGCACTTTCACAGCACTATAATCATGTTCCGGATTGCATGGGGTAAAGTGGGGGTGTGGAGTCGGAGACTGATAACCATGTGATGATAACCTGAACCGAGACCGTGGACGAGAAATTTACGATTCGCCGTAGCATGTCCCAAGCGATGTGTTCGCAACGGACTGCATGGCGTTGGAAACTATCAGAGCAACTTTTTAGAACCTGCGCCAGAGCACCAAGATAGGTTTTTGCGAGTGCTGTTATGAATTTTGGCATCGTGTTATTTATCGAAGGGGAGGGCGAAATTATGTTTATCAGCTCGAATAAAGCAAGACGAGGCTGTAGTACTAGTGGCCCTCACTGTGAGTACGACGATCGCATCCTACGGTTTCGTTTTGGAGACCTGTTTGAACCTCGTATCCTCCGTTGCACGCACGTAAACTTTCTCGTTTTACACCACTCGAGATCTCTAGCGAGATTCCCCCATTGAGTAGGTCGACGCTAAAAATGCACAAAGAATGCCAATAACCGGCCATTGCTGTTATTATTGAGTCCACTTGGTGAACTGACTAGGGAGATCAGATTTGCGAGCGCCGCAAAGATCCATCGAGAGCCGATCACTCACCGAGAAAGCACAATTATCCCAATCAATGTTTCGTTTCGTTTCCATTTGTCAGGGATCATACCCATCACGGGCCATTTAGTGCAAGTGCCAGGGCCGCACGGTGAGGCACCAGGGACGACGCGAGCACCAGTCGGGGTATCTGAGCCATCCTGCTCGCCTCTGCTCGCCTTCGCCCTTCCCCCACCGTCTTGTTGTCTGACGCTTTGAACACAATTCAAAGCTATTTCTGACCCTGTTCCAAAATCTCATAAATACCCTTTCCACCGTGGACTCAACCAGTTCAATGAGTGAACATCGGAGCCGCTGCGTGCCTGAGGGCTGAGGCATATCATCCAACGAGCACACGACTTGCTTCGAAAGAGCAATGCATATGGAGTTACGCGGGGCGTAGAACTTGATTAGCATCCAAAAAAGTTTTTTTGGTTTTATCAAGAAGAACCTGATAGCATCACGCCACAGGGTCAGCAGGCTTGAGAACGCTCGTCGCTGTTTCGTTCAAGATGTGATCTCGTGAGAGTGACCACGACCATGAGCCCGTGTTTCATATGACTCACATGCCATAGGGGTTTGGTTGCGGCACGGGCCGGCACCGAACGAATTATGACTTCCTGGATGTCTGTCAAAGGGCGAAGCGACTATCGGAACGTTGATATGCATACATATGACGAGATATCCTTCAGATATTTATGTATGTATCTGCTACACAAAAGAAAATTTTCGGTGAGATGTAAGTTGGATCCGAGGAAAGGTCTGTACGATGTGATTAGCATTGATACTTTGAACATGGACCACACGTTAACTTGCAACACACGTCATGCCACTCGCGTTACCCGATATACCCTGGATACTTGGTACTGAGCAAGGACGTGCGGCACGACATCGCCAGTGGGAGCAAAGACGATAGTGCCTGTGAGGAGATCGACAGGCTGGCTCTGACACTTGGAGTCTGGACCAGACATGATCGCTGGGCGAATCGGAAAGCAGGCGTAG
>JBBPQJ010000260.1:0-10028 GCA_038092415.1 Xerocomus tenax
GGGCGGAATTGACTTCGATATTTCTTGGATGGATTTGAGATGTCGAGCTCATAGATTGCGTGATCCGTTTCCACGTAAAATGGGCTTTTTCATGTCAGCATACAGTGCACACACTCCGGGAGACCACACACCTGTTTGCCTCCCAGTATTTTGCAAAGCACTGGAGGATGGGCGACAAGCGGATATACTCGGCAGCCTCGTCAAGGTCATCTTCCTGACCTTCGTCCTCATCTATATCGTATCTTGCAACGACCAAACCAGCGCCAAGAATACGATGGTCAGCATTCATGCCACCACCATTGAGGACGTCAAGAGAAACCATGACATTGTCATGAGCAGCATCAAAGAAGGCAAAATGAGAAATGGCACGGGTCCGTTTCATGCCATCATCTGGGGGATCTTGTTCTTCGCCAAAGAGGAGCAGGTCTTTTGTTTCCGGGATCTCGTACGGCCGTGGTTCGTATTTCCGTACTGGTGTACAGGAAGTCAGAACGAGAAAATGTTGGAATGAACTCGACCACTTACCAGGTGGTGGCACTGCGTCGAGGTTTCGACGTTTTGTGTTCTAAGAGAAATAGGCAGGTGCTGGTTAGCATGACTGGCTGGACAGATCTAAGTACACACTCGTATATCTGCATCGGGGCCGGGGTCATCGCGATCTCGTTTGCGGCTAGCATCAGATGTAGATGCTGAGTCGTCTGGATCAACTTTGCCGAAGGAAAGGTCAAGCGCGCTTGGTCGTTTACCGCGTCGACTTGGACGTTCTAACATTGTGAGGGCACTGACGAGTACGCCGTGACACCTGATACAAATCTGAACACTTCGGACGAGATAGTACAGAGTCTAACCAGATCCGAGTCCACGAACTCAAAGTCTAGGTACCACACAACTACAGGGTAGATGAGGACTGCTACGTATGAAACCGGGATGGTACACTGAATGTGTTGAGGATTTACATTCACAGGGTGTGAAGGCGGAATACAAGTTACCAACGACCAAAAGGTGCAAGATAATGAGTGATGGCAGATAATGCGACAAGAATGCATGAATTACGATACCATACTTGATCAAGAATAAAAGTCGGCATTAGGTCCCATCCAGCCAAAGGAGTGACTGACCGAATTAAAATATGCCTCTAAGCCAAAGACCTGACGGAGGACTAATATTTATTTGGCCGAAACAGTGGTAGCGTTGGGTGCTTCGGGTCCTGCGAGCGCACCTTCTGGAACAGTACCGGAAGGGGATGCTGCATCACCGACTTGGTGGAAATCTGGTGAGTACAAAGGGTATCAGCGGATGTATTCCGCACAAAGAAATGGCTAACCGAGAATCTCGCTGTACATCATGACCTTCCATGTGTCTACCGGGAGGTCGGCGTCATTGAAACTCCAATCGAACTGTTCCGCAGCCACCGGTTCGTCGGTTGGATCGTGATATGGTGCAACATACTCGTGTGTAAGGGACGTAGCAGCATCTATGCGTTTGCGTGGATCAAAGACCAACATCTTCTCCAAAAGATCCAGGGCTAGTGACGAGTGAGTCTAGTCGCGTACAAAACAACCAAGATGACCAACCATCTGTATCGGTAGTTCTAAGCTTTTGGCTGAATGGGACGCGCTCACGTTTTGGTAAACTTTGAACGAATCTTAGCGTCTGGTAATTGATAGCGTGAGAAGATGATATCATCCAGCAGACGGCGGACACACATTCTCACTCGCGATGGTCTCGATAACATCGTCGGGGGGCGTTCCCAATAGCTCAGTGATAATTGAAAACTGGTTCACATCTGCACTCTGGTGGGTGGGGTGCGTAGGAAAACGACAGAGTCACGCACGGTCCTTGCCAGGGAACAACGGTTTCCCTTCCAACATCTCTGCAAATATGCATCCGGTACTCCAGATATCGACCGCCACATCGTACTTTTGCCATGTCAACATGATCTCAGGGGCACGATAATATCTCGTGGAGACATATCCCGTCATTTGCGGATCTTGGATGCGTGCCAGACCAAAATCGCAAATCTGAGGCCTGGTTAGTTGTTAGAAATAGAAATCACGAAAAGCGAACCTTGAGGTCGCAATTCTCGTTGACGAGGATATTGCTCGGTTTCTGATAGGGATGGTTGAAGCTAGCGTGCAAACAAAACTAGATCAACCACTCACCAGATCGCGATGGACGACGCCAGCAGAATGAACGTATTTCAGACCGCGCTATTGACTGTAAATGGTCATGAGAATGAACAAGGAAAAGCATACGCACGAGAATCTGGTATAAAAAGTATTGGATGAATTGTTTCTCCAACGGACGCGACGTCAGCAAGCGATGCAAGTCGGTGCCCAGAAGCTCTGTGACAAAGTACCTGTGTAGCGAACATTAGATGTGGCATGTGCGTAGCTGGGGGAGAGCTCACAAGTCTTCCAGGGGTGATATGAATACGTCACTTAGACTGATTATCTACGAAGCCGGTGTGTGTCCGATGAGATGCGAGGAGCAGGTCGCGGGAGAACGTACGTTCTCATGCTGAATGTGTTTCAACAGCTTTAGTTCGCGATACGTGCGTTTGCTGAGGACGGGTGTGCTGAAGGGTTTCATGATCTTCTTGATCGCAACGGAGGAGCCTGTGAGTTGGTCCTTTGCGGAACTATGCATGCATGAGCGGTGAAGAGCAGCGGGCGGGGAATACCAGTACCAGACGAGACCAAAAGCCCCTGGCAGCGGGATTGTGAGCGAGGGCGAAGGAGATCGAGCGATATGGGCGCACCCATTCCGACTGGCTGCAGGTCGACATACCGCGTAGTGACCTTGGGAATCGATGAGGATCGCGAGGATATCGAGGTTGGGAACGCACCTCGAACGAAGTGCCGAATATGCTCAGCTTGACGAACGACATGGTTGAAGATGGAGATTGAGAGAAAGAAGGTGTTGAAGGTCAGACGGCATCCAAACCGATAAAAAGGTAAGTAAAACCCTCCTCCCAGATTTCCTACATCAAAGAGTCTCAGTTCTCAGGCTCAACCGCTCCCACCGTTCTTCCATCTGTTCTCTCATGTCCTTCTTCCGTCCTGCCGCCCTTGCCCGCTCAGCGGTACGTTCATCGTTCACACCGTTCACACCTAGTAATCCGGGATTGCCAGGCCAGGCTATACTCCACAGGAGCACCCGC
Source organism: Xerocomus tenax (assembly GCA_038092415.1). Classification (NCBI taxonomy): domain Eukaryota; kingdom Fungi; phylum Basidiomycota; class Agaricomycetes; order Boletales; family Boletaceae; genus Xerocomus; species Xerocomus tenax. Next base: position 3,164 of record JBBPQJ010000260.1, read on the forward strand.
AGCCAAAAGCTCTGGAACGTCTAAATACCTTTGGGCTACTGGTGGTGCCGTAGGTGGTTGGCTGCTTTACGAGTACTACTTCAAAGCCGGACCAGAGCAAGTCAAACCAAATAAGGTTTTGACCAGTCCTCTCGACTCTCAAAACTTTGTCGACTTCAAGCTGAAAAAGGTCGAGCCATACAACCACAACACATCCAAGTGAGTCTCAGCTCACTTCCACGATATAGGCACCCACATGTCACATAGGTTTGTCTTTGATTTGGGCGAGGGCAAGGCTTCTCTTCTTCCCATAGCCTCGTGCGTGTTGCTCAGGTCAGAGGACTTCAAGGACGCCAGCGGAAAACCCATACAACGCCCTTATACGCCCATTTCTCCATCGGAATTGGAAGGAGAGTTGACTTTTATCATCAAAAAGTATGAAACCGGCAACCTCTCAAAGTATATCCACTCCCTCCAGCCCGGCGACAAATTGGCCATCAAGGGACCCATGCCGAAATGGCCCTGGAAGAGTAACGGCTTCCTCCACTTTTCGTATGACAAACCCATGTTCAACTTTTTGTAGTGAACGAGCTGGATGAAGTTGGCCTCATCGGTGGTGGCACTGGCATGTGAGTTTGCGTGCAAGATCAATCTCTTAGTCATCTGAATGTAGTCTGCAAGCGCGCCGCTGTACCAGGTCTTACAACACACTCTTGCGGATAAAACCAACAAGACCAAGTTCAAGCTGATCTTTGCAAATGTGACTGAAGCAGACATTCTTCTCCGGGAAGAACTGGACGCAATGAAGACGAAGTACCCCAACAACTTTGACGTTGTCTATGTACTTGACAAACCTCCCGCAAACTGGAACGGTGATTCAAATCTCCTTCAGCTCTCTGTGCCATGCTCACGATGTACTGTGGGATCAGGACCAAGTGGGTATGTTGGTGCAGATCTCATCAAGCAGCACTTTGCCCCTTCTTCCCTTGGTGACAAAGTGAAAGTCTTCGTTTGTGGTGAGTAATCTTACCCAAGGTGAATTTGTTGAGGTTGACGAGAGTCGCAGGTCCTCCGCCGCAAGTGGCTTCACTGGCTGGCAAAAAGAATGGCATGAAACAAGGAGAACTGAGTGGTGTTCTAAAGGAACTTGGATACACTGCAGACCAGGTTTGCTCTATCCATACGCTGTGATGTACTGCTGCTAATGTGACTGGTCTAGGTCTACAAATTCTAGAGTAGATACTAGATTACATAAGCATACTACGGACTGACGCGTGCTCTGATCAAGTCGTAATCTACATCCAATTGTTCGTCCTGACCGAGTCCAAGTTCGTGTGGATGATATCCTGATCGTCTTGAAATCTTGCCAATGTCTGCATACAGTCAATTGTCGTGGTTCATTCCAGACGCTGATATTACCCCTTGCAGCGCGCGCTATGGACCGCAGTGATTCCGCGCAGTTGGCTCGTCGCTTGCCATCTCCACCCCAGCCCACCCCATCCGCAAATGCTTCCAAGACACCGAATACAGTCCCACCTGCCAGCTTTTACGCATCGAAGCCTCCACCACTCCCGTCTCGAAAAAACGTCGGTTCGACTCATACAAAGGTCGTCCAGCCCAGTACACCACCCCCAGGTTACGGTGCTTTGGATAAGAGTCCCTTTCGTGAGCCACAGCTTGTCGAGGAGGGACCTGTCCTCAACGATTCCATGCCCGGCCTCTTACCAGCAGAAGAAGACCATAATGGATGGGGTCCGATCGACAATTCTTGGGCAGGGACCCAACAAGCATGGGCCCCATCTACGGACACATGGAATACGGAACCGACACCTTGGGATAGCACCGGCACCTGGGGCCAACCATTTGGAGAGTCCTCGTCACAAGGCCCTATCATTGATGATCGGGATAAGTTCGCAGAAGAACACTGGTGGGATACTACTTCTATCCGCGATGCACCCAAACGACCAGGCCCAGGAGTACTACCGCCATATCTAGCTGAAATTTTACACAATCCTGATCATTCCTTGTTCTCGGTCAGTATCGATAAGCCAGATATCAAGCCTTCGCCTTCTTCCTCCCCAGAAAGCGGCGATTTGGCTCCACAAATCCAGCCACCTTCTGTGGATGATCTCTTGTACTCTATACCCCATCCAAACGCGTACTATTGCAGGAAACATAACGGTTGGGTTCTTCTCCAATGGAGGTCTTCGACGATGATGCCCCCTTTGGCCAAGTCATTCGTTCCTGACCCAGAGACACCCTTTCCGGACCTTGCGCGTCGTAAACGGACGACATCATGCGTGGGGGAGGGAGAACAACCCTTTGGGCAAGCAAACTTGACCCATCACTTCCATCGTTACGAGAAGGCCGTAGATGCCTCAAAGCTCGACCCTGCTTTCCGTCGTTCAGAGTGGGAAATATCCGTCCAGAAAAAACAAAAACGCAGAAAGGTCACCTCACTTAACTTGGATGCAATTTCACTCGATAAAATGTCAGATGATACTATGGAAGACTCAGTTGCTGAGGTGGAAGGTGACTTGTTAGATCTCTATCTTTGTTGCCAGTGCTCGCTATATTGCATCGTTTCCGACGTCGTCCCTGGCGTCATACCCGTCAAGTACATCGAGGAATTCATGCGAGAGAGGTGGGACAACCCGCCTATCACTCGTAATCGAGAGGAATCCGTTGTTTCGGGGCTGGAGACCTTCCTGCTGTATGTTTAAATCTTCGTGCTATGCCGACAGATACTTATGAGATGTAGTGTCATTGAGAACAAATTATGGAAGGGCGAAAGTCGAAGCATAACAATTTCTCGGCCAGTATTCCAACGAAAGATCGGATGGTCACCCGTAGTGTAAGGATACATTTGGCTGGTCTTGAGTCTACTCACCCGATTGATGTACCCAGTCGCAGTATTTTTGACCATTTGGGTTTCGTCGTCGCTGAGACAATGACACAAGCTGGTGTGAAGGATACCTCCATTACCCCCCCGAACACAGATCCAAGTACCTCAGAGGGTCGACAAAATGGTAGAAAGCTCCTTCGTTTCTGGGTGGAGACAGGTGCTTGGTTGCTCGACTACGAGCGCCGATACAGTATGTGCTCTCTGGATGTCCTGGGCTTTTGCCGATTTTTCTAATAGGCAATGCGCTTAAACATTATACTACAACAAGAGTGTGGGTGAAATTGGATCCCGTCCGCGAATTGTATCAAATGGGCATAGGGGCGCATCCCGAACAAAGTATGTCTCGTTTTGCCTGTTGCTAATGTTTTGGTGTTGTTCACCTGGACGCATAGTCCAAAGAGTGGCAAAACCGCCTCCGTTCATAGAATATGAACCCGCTCAGCGTGCTATAAGAGCGTTAGGATTGACACCCATGACATATTCGCCTGGTAAGCTAATCTATGCCATGGCCCCTTCCCTGTTGAACCAATGGCTCTCAGAGCTTTTGGCATTTGCATATCTTGCACAATGCAGATGCGACCCTAGGCAGACACCGCATTATTTCACTCAATTTTATGTTGTTATCCAAGCGATCCAACAATTTGGCGATATTCCTTCCCAAGAACTACAAAATCTTGTTCTGCAAGAGCGTAGCCGAAACCGGTATACGGAAGAGGATCGTCTCGGCGCCATCAGAGTCCTTGGCTTCGGCAAAGACAACTTGCTGCGCGTAGATTACGAGGATGACATTGACGAGGCGTTTTTGGTCAGCGCCTGGAAAGATTGTTTGAAGAGGGCTTGGAGAGATCCAAAGGACGGCGCGCAGCGACTGAGGGATGCAAACGACGCGTTCAGAATCGTGGCTGAATCGAGAGGCAGCGTGAGCCTACGGAAACTGTGGGAGGATTCTACGAGGGATGGTATGGACCCAAGTCGTGCGCATACCATCCTAGAAGTGCCTCCGGAGACGGACGATGGAATGTTGATGACCGTGTTCATGATGCGGGTATGTGTTCCGAAGGTTGATCAGTAGACCATACCCTCAAGCAAGGTTTGCTAGCTTGAAGAACAACCTCATCAGGCTGATCGTATGAGAGAGGCCTTGCTTACACTCGCAGAGGCTAGGGACAGCTCTCGGCTACGAGCATTCCTGGAGACGGGGCAAGACCGTAAGTATTCTGGATTCGGTGCCGGAATGACCTCTCATGCCACGATTAGCGGGTGAGATAGCTCCGAGTATGCGGCAAGACTTTCCAAGAGGCCTCAATCAGTTGGGCAATACGTGTTATTTGAATTCTCTCTTACAATACTTCTACACCATCAAGGAACTTCGAGACGCTGTGGCACCATTAGCAAAGATGAGCATCAAAGCCCTAGAGGATGAGAAATACTCGGATGATGATCTCAAGAGACATCGCGTCGGCGGACGGTTGATCACCAGACGAGAGATTTTCCGATCAAAGAAATGTAGGTGGTCCAGTGTTTGAGAGAACGGAATCATCTTGACAATGTGCCAGTTGTCAGTCAACTGGCTAACTTGTTCTGGAGCCTTGAGCATGCTAAAGAGGCTTCTGTCACGCCTACGATGGATCTCGCCAAACTTGCCCTCGTTACCTCGCGAGACGAAGAAGATGAAGAGGCAGAAAGCCGAGGAACTGACTCCTCCAACGATACCGACGCTACTCTGGTGGATGATTCGCAATCTCTAGGTCGGCTTGCTACTGCTGACTCGGGTGACACCGTTCTTGGGAAACGCGCTCGGGATGACAAGGCGATGGTTGTCGATGAGGACAACTCGCCCAAGTCACCTACGTCTGACTCGGAAAAGAACGGGTACGTCATGGTCTCGCATCCGTCATCACCTCGCAGATCCAAGTCGCCTCGTCTTGATCCGGCGAGTAGTTCGAGCTCGTCCTCCAAGTCCATTTCCAAAGAGACGGATGTAAAGAGTTCTGCGCAGCAAAGTGATGAAGATGCAACCAAAAAGTCCAAAACGCAAACGACGTCCGACTCTGTGATGTTGTTTGGTAAGTTCTCGTTTACGTTGATGAACCGTACAACTGTAGCTTTTCCAGGGAAACAGCACGACGTATCCGAGTGCATGGATAATTGCATGTTCCAGATTGAGATTGCTTTGCTGAACTTTAGCGGCCTGAGCGATTCACAGGAGATGAGCAGCCTCGTGAAAAGGTCTTATTGCACATTCGTTCTCCGCGAGTTTGCGCTAACGGTAGTTGTCAGGCTCTTTTATGGCAAGTTGAGACAACGCCTGACTCCGGATCAACGAAAGTCGCGGGGATCAGTCACGGAGAAACAGGATCTCTTCTCTCACTTGCCTGTGAATGTCTCCGATAGTGGAATTGACGTCTACGATGGTCTAAGTCGATACTTTGACGATCTGGTCGATTACGAGGGTGGGAAGGCAAGGATGGAAGTATCGCTCGTCGAGCTTCCCCCCTTGTTGCAGATTCAGTTGCAGGTACGCATGACTTTCTTTCTTTCCTCCCATCATATGATATGCAGATTTTGAACCCGTTGTAGCGAGCGCAATTCAACCGAGAAACGTTGCAACCTTACAAATCTCAAGTATATGTGAAGTTTGGTGAGACGATTTACATGGATCGCTTTTTGGACTCGGCGGATCCACAAAAGAAAGCAAAGACAAAGCGCATACAGTCAGCGCTGTTTGCGCAGAGGGAACGTCTACGCTTGATCACTGAACACAAGGTATGGATGTATTTTTACGAACAATACGTGATTCATCGGACCTATATAGCATGCACCGTTTGGCGCTTGTCTTGATAGCACGCTCAGCTTCCTCACCAAGCAAGAGAGTGTCGTATTACCCCAACTGGATGATGAACTGGTGGCTCAATTAAACAACGAGCAAGAGGTCCTCCGTGCAGAAATCGACGAACTTCGTGCTGAGATTGTAAGACTGAAAGAGGAGTTGGAGGATGTATGGAAGGACGACACGACGTTTGCTTATGAGCTCACGTCGGTATTCATCCACCGGGGCTCATCGCCGTCGTTTGGACACTACTTTTTCTTCTCTCGGAATCTTCCAGACAAACCGGACGAGTGGTTCAAGTATAACGATTCGACTGTCACAGAGGTACCAAAAGACGAGGTACTTGCGGATACCACTGGATCAAATGCGAACCCATATCTGGTGCGTTTCGTTCGGTGTTCTTGAGATGGACACGTCTGACAGAGCGATTCTAGCTGGTGTTTGCTCATAAGGGCTCAGATGTTGTACACACTGTAAAACGTATTGCTATGATAGCGGAAGACACGAAGCCATGATTTACATCTGATATCCATGATGGATGTAATCCCACCTGCATAACATACTCTATGATATGACATGTTGCAAACGATATGAATGACTGACCTCATGATTGCTCTGAGGGTGGTTTATCACTGCCCTGTGGCTCAAGGCTCGTCAACAAGTCGTCTAGTGTGCCCAAGATTTCGTCCAGTTTGGCCTCTACTCCATTAGCCATGGTATGAGCATTATCCAAGCGCGCCAACAGCTCTGGTAGTTCTGAATCATCCGCTGGGAGTCCCTCGCATTCTACCACAAGCGAACTCAACAATGCAACGTCGACGGTCTCCGTTGCGGGTCGACCGTTTGTCGGGAGGCCGTTGAGGTCGTCAAAAGACATGGCCAAGAACGATAATGCGCGGAGTGCGAATCCGACGGGAACTACAATCCGGCATCTCGGCAGAATCTTGTCGTCTTCGTCTTAAACGTCGATGGCCTCACAAGCCGAATGCGTGCAGGGTCTCCTTGCATCGTTCCCCGTGCGTCCGTTTGACCAAAAGGTGCTCGACGACAAGGTTGCACAGGAAGTGAGCAAGTTTCGACAGGTGTCATGCCAGGAGAACGCGCGGAGTCGGTGGGAGCTGGTCCTCAGGAAAGAGGTCTTTGCGCTGGCG
>JBBPQJ010000261.1:0-10016 GCA_038092415.1 Xerocomus tenax
CTGTGGGGTGGGATGTCATGATCGACTGGCCCGATTGTGAGCTGATTATATAAGTAAGTTGGGATCGATTGGGCCGAGTTTGGGTGGGATGTCATGATCGACTGAGCCGAATGTGAACGGATTATATATGCACCTTGGGATCGATTGGGCCGAGTTTGGGTGGGATGTCATGATCGACTGAGCCGAATGTGAACGGATGATATATGCACCTTGGGATTGATTGGGCCGAGTATGGTTGGGCCGAATGTGGGATGGGACATCACCATCGACCAGGCCGAGTGTGAGTGAATGTACATTTGAACTGAGCACACCGAGTTTAAAGAGGGTTATAACGATCAACCCATACATTAGACCTTACTGAGTAAATATGCATCATAATCTAATTTCCTAAATACAAACTGTATCAAATGCTACGAGCATCTAAGTCGTCCAATGCCATCAGGATAGCCCACCTGCTCCTTAAAGCCATTTCTCGGCGCCGAGATAGGGTTATGAATTCATCGGCCACAGCTACTATAGCTCGCTGGAGGCTTGGACTGACCTCTTGAGCTCTCCTATGCTGCTGTCGGGAGGAGTCGCTCCAAAGACGGCGATCCGCCATATCGGCAGCATCCTCCCAGACTAATTGTAATAAGCAAAGAATCTATATAGTGGAAATTAACTGAAGTATTTACCGAATCGTGGAACACCATTGACGTCCACTCCGGATGCTTCCATTCTCTTTCGGGCTTCTAGGCCTGCCTCTGTGGCTGACAGGTCATTTATATAAGGAGATCTCTTGCCCTGAGGAGAATGCGACACTGACCTTGATTTAGCCTATCTTGTATCAAACGAACATAAGGTGCCCGAGTTGAGCACTGTCTCAGAATGCTCATGGTTTTCGATATATCCATCATCCCCTGAGAGAGGGGTCCCGATAAAGAAAGGTCCTCGGCCACATTGTCTTCGTGGTGGGAGGCGCTATCTGTGAGAGATAGGACTTCGGGATCGTTGATGCGTTCGGCTCTATCAATTATGTTGTCATTTTATGTTTTCCAGTAGAACGGTGAAATCCTACCGAGGTTCCGGCATCGGGGTTGGAAAGATTGGGGGGGAGCCGATCTGTAAATTGAGGCCTTCGAGCTCGGGTACCTCGGTGCCACTATTGGGAGGTTGTTGGAACGGCGATCCGAGGGTGCCGAGCACTGCATCTGAGTTAGATCTGCTTACCTGTTGGCCATCAGCTCACTTGGAGCGAGAGAGGGAGAGCTAATCTCCGTGTCTAGAATTTGTGGGCTAATGTTACCCTTTGATCAGAATAGATGTCCCGATATTTTCGAAATCCTTACCTTCGAGACCTCGCGATATCCGTAGGAGACAGAGGTGGTGAACCAATATCCATGTCAAGTGAATTTCCGCTCAGGCTATGAGCCGGAGATAGAGGCGGAGACTCGATCTCCATGTCTAGCGTCTCTCCCTGGGACATTGCAGGGAAACTTGTATTCATAAGCAAAAACTCGCTCTGAGAAAATAAATCCTCGCACTTAGATACCTCACTAAATCCCGGAGTCTCAATGATTGATTCGGGAGAGTCGTCCGAATGAAATCTTGATTGACGGTCTTGTCTCTTAGGCTTTGGCTCTGCCAATGTTCCGCAACGAGTTAACACCGAAGGAATAACCATGACAAGAACTTACTTTTCAGTTTGAAATGGACGCTTTTTCTCATCAGTAAGGTGATGAATTGTAATGCAGAGAGACGCGAATGTCATGCGCGATCAACAAGTCAACACGTGATCAAGTCGGGTGGACAATGGACAATAGCCGAGAACCTCGGTACACCCCGAAGCTTTCAACAATGCAGAATTATATAATCAGCGCGTTCTTTCATTTACCACAACCCTACTCCAACACGTCCAGCCGTATCCCAACAACTCTCAGCATGTCTACCGACGCGACGCAACAACAGCGCATAATCGCTGACGCCACCCTCACCATTCAGCATATATTCGAGACCTACTTGCAACAGGGATCGAAAGACCGGGCGCAGCGTCGGCTTCAGTGGATCGAGGCTCATAGGCTCCTGAGAGAGCAAATGGTGAGTCATTCATCTTTTCAAGGTCCTCCCTGCGCCAACAGGACACAGGATGTCATTCGTCCAGCCGTTGTGCCTGGTGTTCGACTTCGCAGGTACATCGTCGCTGCTGAAATCGAGCTCGCCGAGATGAGTCTGGGGGAATTCCCAGACTTCCAAAAAATTGTCAAGGGGGACCTCAGCAGCAGCCCTCAGCACCCGTGGACTGCGTTCCTCGGCACCGACCAAAGGGCCAAACAGGGAGACTCGAGCAACAGGCCAACCCTGCGGTCCGACCCCCTCAATTCACAGAACGTCCCTGTTAAGCCTGGCCCTTCAAACCCTCGAGATGATGTTTCGGCGACGACGAATGAACGTCTTGAGAAGGGGAAAACGAGGGAGAAAGAAGGGGATAATGCGAGAGGCAAGGTAGGGAAGGGAAAAGGGAAAGGCAAGGAAAAGGCCAAGGAGTTGACCACTGACGACGACGCTATGGAGAAGGATGCTGAGGAAGAATTAGAAGTGCGAGGGAGGGAGAGCGAACGGATGGGAAACCGGCCTACGAGGGCAAGGACTGCAAGCCGAGCTCGGAGCAGGCCTCCACGCCAGCAGGGCAAGGAGGGCCCACCTTGCACGAATTGCAAGCGAAGAGGCGAGGCCTGCTACCATGTCCCTAACAAGGCATGTAGTAGCTGCCACGATCGTAAGGTGAGATGCAGCCATACTCCCAAACGACAACGCTCGCCCTCCCCCGACTCGGACGCACTTGAGACGGCTTCGTCTCCTCCTCCCCATCCCATGAAGCAAGGTAGCAAGGGCACGTCGTCGAAGAGAAGGCCCGTTGCCTCCGACGTGAAGATCGGGCCACCTCGGCAAGTTAAAAAGGCCAGGGTAGGGACCGCGACAAAAACCCAACCCTCGGCACGAATTATCTGCCGTGGCTCAGGTTTGTTTCCCTTCATCTTTCACCAAGGCCCGCTTTCATTAATGGCGTAGAATTCGATGGGGTAGTGATCAAGCAAGGCCCGAAGACCGTACACGTGGTGCCGACTCCGCGCCCGTCTTCTCCTCGCGTAGAGTCGACTGGCCCTTCGGCACCGCCTCAGCAGTCCTCGGCACCTGAGTTCGTGGCATCCTCGGACTTTGAAGAGTACAAGCAAAGGATGGAGGAAAGGGTCCGCACACTTCAAAGTGGGCTCGAAACAATGGGCCAGGTCCTTCGTTCGGTTTGGCCAGAGGCAGGTATGTCAATGGAGGCCGCTCTCCGGTTCCCGTTCAAATTTTCCGAGGTTGCCCTCCCAAGCGAGGGTACAAGTGAGACGTCACTTCTTCCTTCTGACCCTACCACTCCAACATCCTCTGCCGCTCCTGTTCCATCTTCTCCAACACCCCGTGCAGGCCTTGCGCTTACTGTCGCCCCCTTTGCCCCACGTTTGTCGCCGTTGCTAACAGCCCGCATCTCCCCCATCCCGTCTACATCAGGGTCGATTGATCGCCCGAATGCTGCCGCCCCGCCCACCCCAATCAACGCTCCCTTTGCCCGTTCTCCCTCTCTTCCACCCCCGATCTCCTTACCACTGCAACCCTCGACCCTCCCTCTTCCAAGCCCATTTATTACAGCAGGCGATGCCCCACCACTTACGCCACCTGATGGCACCCTCGGCCTCGTATTCCCGAGCCGAATGCCTCAGGGATCGGCGAATCCCCTCGGCCTCATGTACGGATCATCTCCCCTTGGGTCCGAATGCGAACTCCCTGAGATGCCTGTTGGTGCCGAAGACTCCAAAGGATCACCTCCCTTGGGGATCTTAGCCAATGCCGAGGTTGTAGATATGGATATGGATGAGTAGCGAGTGGAGAGTGACGTGGACATTACGAACAATTGTGGTCATTGTAACATAGCTTATTTTATATACAATATGAGCTGCTTTTTAAAGCTTTGGTGTGACATTTACCTCCGAGACCTCGGCTTCTTTGGGCTTCTCTTGTCTTCCGAGGGTCCGTCTCGCTTCCGCATTTGGGTGACTTTGATAGGGGATCCAGAGTCGTCAGGGCGAGTTGGAGGACGTCTCGGTCGTTCTGATCGCCTCGGAGCTTCGTCACTGATGGGCACATCCATCGCCTCTGCCCTCGGATGCATAACCCCTTGGTCCTCAGGCCGCTCCTTTCTCTTCTTCGTCGTCACAGAGGTCTCCACCCTTTTATGGCCTTTCGGTCCCCTAGCTTCTGGCCTCGGTATATCTCTCCTTTCCATAGGTTCCATAGAGGCATCTTTCACCGAAGGCTGCTCATTATCCACCGAGGGTTTGCTGACCTTCAATGCTGACTTGAGGGGTTGGCCTGCCAGAGAAACCGTTTTGACTATAAAGAACATGAGAAGGGTTGATAGGATTGATCAACGTGTGAACGGACCCTTAGAGGGGCCTCGGCGAGGATGCGGAACCTCGGTACTACTTTCCGAAGTAAATGTTGCAGGCAACTCTTTATCGGCCCTCGGTACAGTGGCATTTGAAGATTCCTGCTCCTCCGAGGCATTCGCTATAACATGTAAAATTTATTAAAATGAGAGATGTGAAATTTATCAAGCATACCTCTATCAATGATTGCTTGTCGTTGCTGTCGTAGCTCAGCCTTCCTTTGTCCGCGATGGGGAGCAGGGGTTCCCGATCGAATAATATTCCTATGAGACTTTGGCACCGCGTGGACAGTTTTACTTCCCATTGGAGCCTTGCCCTTGCCCTTTCCCATCACAGATTCAAAGTCTTCAGTCTCACTGTCTCCCAAATCCGAGGCGCTCCATTCAATCAGCTCCTCACTCTCCTCACGTTCCTCGGCACCTCGGGCGATGTCGTCCTTATGCTTGCTCTTACTGCTCCCAGCATAGATCTGGCCGGGCTGTCCTTTCGATCGATCGGCTCGGCGTTCGATGGCTTTTCTCGTCGTTGCAGATGCATTCACAGGATGTTGGTAATTACCATCCGAGTCGATCCATCGTAAAAATTGAAATTCGTCCGGACTGTCAACCCCTTGCCTCTCCCTCACATGGTTAATGAAGGCCATAGCCTCCTTTCGGCGAATGTGACTCGGATCACCTTGGAAGATGAAGTCTTTCGGAAGTGCCTCGGCAGAAAACAGCGTCGCTCTATGTTGTTCCAGTTTCTTGAATGGGGCAAATGCCTTCGGCTTCCCACAAGCTTTTCCTATCAACAGGGATTAGCTCCGCAATCCTAAGCATAAGCTATGGGCATACGGTAGTGAGCTGTGAGGAACCCCCTTATGACCGCCTGCAGCTCATAAATATTCATATTCTCCGGGTCAGGCATCCATATTCGGCCGTCGTGTAGGGTGACCCTCCTTACAGCGTCCTCTCGGTCTACCTTCGGTCGTCCTCGGCTCCTCTTCACCCCCGGGTCGGACTCATCCTCGGACTCAGCGGTCGCTTCTTCGGGCACAAAGCATTTTGTAAAGAAGCGGTCCATCTTGCCCTGGAGTTGCTGTGCGTGTTGAAACCTCGGTCCCTCGCCTATGTACTCATTAAAGTCATGTCTTTCTCCTCGATCAGTAATCAGGAAAATAGAACATTCAACGATGCTTACACTTCAGAGAATACCTCCCCATTGTGATTCTTATATCCGGTGAAAAAGACAATCCGCATTCCAGCCTTCTTCCACATCTCCTCAGCAAATTGCCGAATGACATCCGAAGCACCTCGGCTTGCAAACCTATACGAAGCCTTTTAGCGATGAACCTCCTACCGCCACAATTCTCACCTAGCCTGTAGCTCTACGGGAGCACCCATGGCATTCCATTCTCGAGCAGTCTCTTCGGCAGTTTGTAGCTCGGCCTCTTCTATCCCCTCCATAAATGCATTTAGCCCAGGCTGGTAATGCTGGATCGACATTTTCCCGTTGTCCTCCAAATTGTACTTCTGTTTGATGAAGGCGAGGATGTCGTCCTTTCTCAGTTCACGGATGACCGATCGTGCAGTCCATTTTTGACCGAGGTGGAAGTCTCTTCTTTGGCGTTTCTTTCGGCCATGGCTTCGCATCCAAGTCAGGTATGTCTACAGTTTTTAATGATGTGGAAACTTCCAAGTCAATCACAACATACCTTTGTTCTGAAGCTCCATTGATCTCCCTCCAATTGAGCATGGAGAGGCAGAGTTTTTAGCTCAGCTAGAATTCTAGTCCAAACCTTTCGCCGAGCATTTCCAACCGCAGCCTTCCATTCTGGCCATCTCATCTGCAGCATCTTCAGAGCCTCTCCGAGCACCTCAGTACCTTCAGTTGATGTTTCTTCAATGTCCCCAGAATCTTCACCCTCGTCCAAATCCCCCATGTCATACTGGTTGAAGTCCTCTGTGTCGGCATTCTCGTTGTCACTGTCCCATTGACTGGTAGCATAGGTGGTGCCTTCTCTATCTTCATCATTATAGTGGTGATTCATACTGAGCTAGTTCGTAGACAGGTTTGAGGTAGAATGTTTGAACGAGGATGAGATGCACTCAACAGAGTCCACCCCCGTTCACTCCCTTCAGCCCTTCATTCTTACATTGCCGAAGTCAGCATCGGTCATTTCCGATGCCAGGATCTGACAATGCCGATGACAGGCCTAGCTACCCGAGTACAATTATGTTATCGCTTTCCCTCTGGAATTCCTTAAATGGATGAGAATGTCATTGTGTGACACAACTCCGTTGACAGACCATTTGACAGAACCTTCATAATTAGGTCACTGCACGTCACCTTATGTTTCATGTGTGCTGAGAGGTATGCGCAACTGATGAATACTAAGTCTTGGGTCCAACCTCCAGCAGCACAAGGTATGCCTAAGAACACAAGTAAAAGAAAGATCAACATTGGCAAAGTGAACCATGTTACTACGACGATCAAGGAAACTACCAGGGGCCCAAAGAAAGTGCAAGTTATGTTACAACAAGCGAGAACACCATCTCAAAAGATTCGGACACCAAGATCATCACCCACGAAGACGAAGCTTCCCTTCTCTCCAAACCATTCCCACCAGATGTATAACTCCTCTGATAATTATGAAATTGATATGACAGAGTTGAGGCCCCTAAGATTGTCACATACAAAGGTTTGGTTCGCTTTATCTGACATCAATTGAATACCAATACATTCTTGATTTAAATTCAGACTTCAAACGACTATCTCCGAGATTGGATACCTCATATTGGAGAATACCTCCATATTCTGTTGGAAATGGAGGGTCCACCTGATCCTCGCAGTTGTTCTTGTGGGCGAGATGGATTGTATAGATGCACAGACTGTTTTGGGCGACCGGTGCTTTGTACATCATGTGTCCGAGATCAACATCGGCACCATCCCTTCCACAGAGTGGAGCAATGGACAGGGACCTTCTTTGAGGACACCTCTTTGCATTGGGTAAGAAATCCATGTCATCCATGTCCTTCAGAAGTCTCACCAAAGCCGATCATAAGACTGGGTATAAGCTCCACCTCGGCCATGACTCCAGTCCATGCGAGGCCGTTACCGAAGACAACGAACAAGTCCCCGACATATTTGCTATGGAGGATAACGAGTGGGAAGACATATCAGATGACGACATACCATACCGACTTCGGCCTCCCAGAAATGGAAGATATCTAATTGTGGTAGACGTATCGGGAGTTCATTTCGTAAATGTGAACTACTGCAGATGTCCGAATGCCGAGCCACCATACTTGCAACTTCTGAAGAACAGCCTTTTCCCAGCAACCCTGCAAAATCCCCGAACGGCGTTTACTTTTTCCCTCATGGACGATTTCATCCGGGACAACCTGGAGTGCGGAACATCGGCGATGAATTATTTCAGCAGGATAAGGCGAGTCACCTCGGGAGTATTTCCGCACAACGTACCAGTATGCCCTCTCCGTATGAACAACAAATGGTGCCCTAATGGACAGGTAGAATCGATATAGAGAATTGCTTCGGGCGGCTCGGCAATGGAGGCTCCTAAAGCTGATGCGTTGGAATGGCTTCGGACATACTTCGAGACGTCCGAGCAATGGTGGATTGGCCATGTTCTGCCCGGCATGCCCTCAGCCAGGGGTTAACTTCAATCCTGAAGAGGCCGACCTTTCGGAGTGAGTGGCAAAATGCAAATGACCTGAATGTTTACTTACGTCTTTCTGCATTGTGTGAAGCTGGAAATATACAAGAACATTGATCATGGATGGAAATTTTAAGGCCGAGCATCTACATGAAAGAAGGCCCGGTGACCAGGTGTGGCTCATGGATGGTCTCGGGTACATGGTCAAGAGGGCCGATTATCAAGATTATCTGAAGCAGACTCATTGCCAATCGGAGGTAGGTCATCCACCGGAACTATATAAGCAACGCTCCTGAATTTGGGTCCAAAGAGGTCTACATGTAATAATCACCGAGCGGTAAACCAAGCCGATACGAGCCGAGGGAAATTGGAAGCCACAGGTATCGGGGCAACTGCTTGCGCCAGACATGGATGCTTTGTGCCACATGCAGTAGTGGATTTTCAAAAGGGAGAGAGGTCAGTCCATTGTTGGATTGTTGGAAAAGTGGTTACCGAGCAGCTAATATCAACAGACAAGTGAACATGGATTATTCACTCGCAGCTGCTTTAAAACACAACATGGAAAGCATTCCCCGAGTCATACATTTCTACGACATTAATTGCTCCTACATGAAAAATTTGCAAACGCGTATGAGGAATAACCCGAGGCTTGCATTCAATGCCGAGTTGGAAATTGTTCCTGGGATCGGAATATGGCATGTGCATGGTCATAAATCCGAATGCTTTGCTCGTTATGCTCCCCTCTTTATCCCTCAATCAGGGTGGATTGATGGGGAAATCATCGAAACTCTGTGGTCGACTCTGAACATCGTTTCTGGATCTACGAGAGGAATGTCTGCTCCTCACTGGCAGGAACTCCTTGATTTTCAAATGAACGATTCGAACTTTATGAAGATGATTCGCATTGGTAATCCTGAATATAGTTCATCCCGAGCTTCGCTAATATATAGCAAACCCAGCGCAAGCCCTGCACCGAAAGCATGAAGCTGCCGAGGCCTCATCAGCTGCTGCTAAATCTGCCTTCAATGACTTGGACCTACAGGCTGTAGTGTCATTTTAATGCAAGTTACTATTCCAATCTCCATGCATACATGATGCAATATCTCCTCTTAGATAGTGAAGTACACTAATGCACCCCTAATGCATCGTGCTTGCTCTATGCACCATCGTGCTTACATAATACTTGATGCATGCACCTAATGCATACTTGGTGACACTACTGTGAGTTAGGTAACCTATGATGCATTTGTGAAGTGCTAATGCATGCAGTACATATATATTAGTATATTAATGCATTCCAGATGCTAAAGTATGTACTATGCTGATGATGTCCACAGTGCTGCACCACTGACGACTTAGCCTGTAGCCAAGCACCATCGCGGTGCGCACCGGCTGAAGCTTAAGTCCCGATGACATTCCCATATTTGGACTTGAGATTAGTTTGGTCCCACAGTGTCGCATTACTACCGCCGCTGCGCCATACTGGTAAGAATATCCTAGACGGTTCCAGTGGCTTGCGCAGAGATCAAGAACGTACAAAATCTCAGCCTGCTATGTGTTGTGTAGGGGATTATGGGCGTCATCGTATCCGTCTGCGCTCACAATTTTCACAGTAATGCGATGCCCGCGGGGGTGATGCAACGGTGATGCTAGTGATCCCAGTGATGCACTAGCTGATGCGAAGCGCACAGATTCGCACAGTAATGCAATTCCCGCAGGGGTGATGCAATGGTGATGCTAATGGTGATGTACATGATGTAGCGATTCTGCACTAGCTGATGCGAAGTGCAATGACGCACTATCTCTAGCCTATCTGGTCTCCTTCTGTGGCAGATTCGCGAGCATTATGCATACCTGCAGGGCGCACGATAGCACCACCGTCCAATCAGCGC
>JBBPQJ010000262.1:0-10012 GCA_038092415.1 Xerocomus tenax
GAAAAAATCATAGTTTGTAGAATAGTCCAGGCCATCCTGAATGATCTTCTTTATAGAGTTTTGGAATAGCCTTGAGATGACCAGACTTCTTGTTTTTGACCTTACATGCTTTGAAGCATATGTCATTCAGAGTGGGCTACATATATGGTACTACTAGCATCTATATACTCACATATGGCTAGAAGTAAGAGATGTTCTCAAAAGAAATCCAAGACTTCCTTTGGAATATGGTGGGCCTGCTTGTGTATCATCTCATCTCTATAGATTATTCTTGAAAAGCAAATGTAGACAAACATGGACCTAGAAGCACTGTTGAGTATACTGAAGCTAGTGTTCAAGGTCTATATATTCTATAATATCTTGGCATTCGGCAAACACCAAATCAAGCCTTTATTATCATAGTCCTTACTAGAAGAGGAGGAATTATGAGTATTACTTTGAACACTAGGAGTCTGACAATGATCCATCATTGCTTGACAATAACTTGTCATTGTGGGAAAATTATGTCAAAAAATGTGTCTCATGTCAGGACCTCTCTATCTTCTCAACGCATATGTGGAATTCACTGAAACCAACACCAATTGACTCGGGCAAGCCAAGAGCATTTGTTAGTGCCTGACTGAATAAGAAAATCAAGCTTTTCAACTTTTGGGATTTCAGGATCTCGGGATTTGTTGAACTGGTGAGTTTTTCTATCTTTGACATTATTTAAGGCTCAAAACAATGTCATAGACATCCTGCAAGGTCAGCAAACAACTTCTGAAATCCAATGGGCCATAATATACCTCTCAAAGTTTTGGATCATAAACAGATTGGAATGTGCCTCAACCTTTCCACCTGCACTGTTCAAGAAGTTATTGCCCACATTTCTGCTCATGGATCAATTCCCAGTGGAGTGGAAAACCGATCCATAGGAAAGGTAGGAACAGACATCTTCATGATATTGATGTCGAGGTAATACTTTGTATCTACGATGTTGCCATCACTTGTAAACTAATGTGATTGCCATTTTAGTTTGTTCTGGGTACCACCAAAAAATCGCCTGACCTCTATCTAGATGAAGTGCAAGAAGTTTTATCCTAATCCCGTGGTGTTCATGTTTCACTTGCCACTATTTGGAGGATACTTTGCAGCTCTGGTTTTACAATGAAAAAAGTGTGTTTCTATTATGCACAAGTTGTGCATTGTAACTACATCCAAGTCTCCTAGGTCATATCAGTTACGGCAGAACAATCTGCATATAAACGCGTTGAATATCTAGCTCAGATTGGTCAATACAATGCAGAGCAACTTGTTTTTGTTGATGAGAACTCTGTTGACCGTCGTACAACATATTGTGGCTGTGCTTGGTCAATCAAAGGGACCAAAGCACAATGCAAAGCATTTTTTGTGAGTAGTCGTCGGTAAGTAGGCTATCAATATAATCAGGTCAACTGACTGTTGTTGTAGCTTTTCAGTTCTCCCTGTGCTCTCACTCCATGAAGGAATTTTGCATTGCAGTGTGGTCAAAGGATTCTTCTACATGGACTCTTTTAAGAATTTCATCAGACGTCTCCTGGATAACATACAACTATTTCCTGAACTGAATTCTATGGTTATGATGGACAATTGTCGGATCCACAAGCATGCTGAGATCATGGAACTCATCAAATCCAGGTAATGTATCGTTTTGTTATTTGAAATCTAAACTAACTATGATCCAGAGGTATGCACTGTGAATTCTTACCACCGTACTCTCCTGACTTCAATCCAATAGAGCTTGTATTCTTATCAATGAAGTATCATCTCCACCAGAAGGGGGAATACACATGGATGGCGATGACGGAGATGTCAGACCAAGAGATATATATCACATTCCTTGAAGCATTCATTGTATATGATTACACCTCAAAATTCATATGGCTACATAGTTCTCTCATTGTGGATATGCGTAATTGTACTTGGTACTATTATTGTCACTATGCAATGTTGTTCTTGTGCTACAATCAAGTGAATATACAAACATGTGAAGTTCTCATATGATAAATACAACAAGTAGATGCCCCTTGAGACTTGAGTATGAAGCATACACAAATTTATTGCAGTTGAGTAAAGCAGAATCTATGTTGCAACAATGAGTGGAATCACATTCATTTCAAGCTCAGGGCGTGCTGAAGAGCCTCATAAATCTCTGCTTCTATCTGGGCTACGAGTTTTTCCTCCTCTGATCCACTACCAGTTGCGACACTCAATGCTTCCTGTAGATTCATATGAACAGTCTTGGACCAGTGCATTAGTAGGATGTAAGGTGCAAGGAGTATATAGTACTACACTCAACAAGCTTTGTGATATTATCACTAAGAATTGATCGCTATTCTAAGTCTGTTAAACCCCAATATCGGCTGGATGAAAAGACAAAGACTGCAACTACTTCCATACAATCAGAGGAGGAACTTGAGATGTTTGTGGACTGGATGAGGCCGCTTGTCGTACTCCAGCACCTCCCTAGTAGGAAGATCTCAACTCGAGCGTTGAAGACTGTCATCATGCACTTTGAGGATTCAAGTAACTTGGACAACCTTGATGTTCCTTCTTCTCATGCATATGATGCTCGCAATGGTAACAAAGTGGTATGTGTTTACACAAGTGTCTCATATTCATTACTTATATTTTTTTAGGGTACAAAAGGCTCTGGATCATTGAAAACCGGATCACCACCCAAACAGACTGGGACATCAGGGAATGATTAGATTGAGGGGACAGAGATGCAACAGGACCATATCAAAGCACTCCATGAGACATACAGGTGTGAGAAACATTCCAAAGGACCTGAAAGCGCAGCATATTGTTATCGCGATCATATTTCAAACGAGTACTATGCTTTAACTCATAATCATATTGATTTTGGGCACTCCAGATCATAAGTAATGTTATGTCCTATTTCTTCACTTCAATAGTACTAATGACTTGTATACACACATAAGATGCAAGCCAATACAACAGTTGACCAGAAAACCCTTGGCCTGCTCCCAATGATGAAGAGGTTGAAGAAAGGTGAGAAGGAAGCGGCTACAAGTCACACAATGCAGCCTGCAAATGCTGCACCTGTGCCATATGCATATCCTCCCCCTCAGGTGATCGTTGTGCCGCAGGCTACACCATGGGGTGGGCCAGGACACAGTTACCCTGGATATTCACCGTCACTACTGGGATCCTTGCCACTTCCTCAAGTGGTGACTGGAAACACATCTTGCTCTACCACCCCATCACTTCTCGCAATTGATACTGATCTCCCAGGCTCAAATTCAACTGAGCTCATACATGTTCCTGAAATCACCCGCTGGTTTTCCTTTCTCGATCAGTGTGTGTAGCGCAATCCTGATGTCAATATTTCAGTGAATTTCGCCAGCTTTGGGCCAATCCTATAGGAAAAAGGGTTTGTTGATATCTCACAACTATCTCATGAACCAGTACCAGATCTTCAAAAATTGTTGGGTGTTGAAATTGGGACCGCAATTCTCAAATCAAAGAATGTTGAGGCAGATTGGCAGGCAGTGAAGACAGGGAGGCATGTCTTACCTACTGATTCTTAACATACTATGTTACTACCATCCTTTTGAATGATCTTTTGTGGATGAACACAATGAATAAACTATTTCTGTATTCTGAAATATCAAAATTTCGCTACCAGTCATCATGGATGACATTCCTCAAGCTACTCCGAGCTGAGTGGTATCATTTCCATTAAATTCCAAGCATGTATTGTGAAGACATGGTTAGACTGAAGCTGAAGCTGTTTTTTGACATAATTTTCCCACAATGACAAGTTGCCTGAAAAAGACAGTAATAGATTGTAGGATGAAGACAGAGAAGAAAAGAAACAAGAACAAGAACTGTCTGTGGACAATCCATTAGTTCTAGCCTCAACCTTTCAATGAGATCTGGTGAGAGGTGCCATAATAGTTGTGATGAAAGAAAGAATGACCAATTGTTCGAAAAAAAAAGTAGATAGATCATTTCCAATTGAACTTAGTCCATGTAAAGGAGGTATCTAGATGTGAAGCCAGCAAAGTCGAGCCGCAGTGGTGCGACTCTGATGATATTCATGATGCATAGGAGCTTTTTTAAAAGTGACAGATAGGGCCATAACAGTCGAGGATGAAGACATGACTGAGGGCTGTCAGTGAGGGAACTGTAGATAGCCTCTATACGAACCTTTTTCCCACTGGAGGTTTGGTCTGATGTTTCGCAGTAGCCCGCAAATGTAAGCTTTCATTGTTGTAGTCTGAGAAGTTGGTGATTTTATTACTAACCAGGATTACCATAAATGGAAATGTCCGCGGGGTGTCACATGACCCTGGGATACTAAGCTCTCAGATAAAAAAAGAATGAACCCGATTGGACCACAGGAAGGGTGTCTAATCTTCAAAACAAAACCATCAACCCATAGTCCCAATGGGTTGGGGTGCTAGCTACTAGATCAGTCCAACAACAACAGCTCCCTCATCCTTTTGAGACTGGTTCGAGGGGTTGTGGCTGTTTGGCATTGGCATCATCGTATATATATTATCATTATGATGTGTGAGGTTGAGAAGCGAACATGTGATACTGACCATGGGGAGAGTAAACAAGGAGGACAATCGTCATCGTCATCATCATGGTGGTCCTGATGTGGTGGTGGAGGGGAAGGGAGACGACAACAAGGGAGACATATTTCACTGAACAAGTCTGAGTTGGACGAGTAAGTGTCAAGCTCTATGGGCATAATGGGATTGGATATTATTGTGAAGAAGAAATGAAAAGAGAGAGAAAGAGAGAGAAAGAGGCGTACCGAGGTGGGTTAGTATGACAGAAGGGCGGGTTAGGGTCGATAAATTTAGGCAATGAGGGGAAATGGATACGGAGTCTAGAGCGATGACGTTAGGAATGAATGGACAGGAAATATTAGCAGATCAGATGAGCGGCGATGACAGCGGATCATTATCATTGTGAATGTTGGAAATGTTTTGGGCGTGGAGGAGAAGGGGAAATGAAAGAGCATGAAAATTGAATTGGAGCGCGGTAGTAGGTACATACATCATCATGGATACATACACGGCAATACGAAAAGAGAGGATGAGAATCATCCGTGACGAGCTGAACATTTTGTGAGAGACAACAGAGCTGCAGAGTCGAGGAACGTATTGTCGTTGTATTCCGCCCCGGAGTCGTCCTCTTGGATTGGAGGAGGGTCCATGATGACGTCAGTCTGTGGGGTACAAGGATGAAAGGGATGCGTGCGATGGCAGCGCTGGCTGCAGCTGCAGCTGCAGTTGTGGAGGGGTTGGAGGTGGTGGAGGTGGTTGGGCAGGTAGGACGGGTTGTTGCGGAGGTGGATGCAATGGATGTGATGGATGCGATGGGAGGAAGGGAGCGTTCTCCTGCTGTGTTGATGCGACCGCATTTCTTGCTAGTTGGTGCACAAGTGGCTGTGAATGGAATGGAATATGAGATCTGTTGAGGAGAGGAAAAGCAAGAGGAAGGGATGTGCATACGTGAGAGAGACTCTGGCTCCATATCCTCAGGTGCATCGCGTTTCTGTAAGTTGGAGAGGGTGGATGTGGTTGCCTTGGACGAGGACGCTGCGCTGGAGGAGGAGTGTGGTCCGTAGGATGGAGATCTGGATGGACGGAATGAGAGGAGGGAGATCAGACAAGTTTGTCCACATGCAGGTGAAGGGAAAGAGCAAGACTCCATATAGGAGTCAAGTCAAGAGAGACAAAGCAGTTTGTAATGATGGGAGAGACAGCCCATTCAAATGTGTTAAACTCTTCCACAATATGTGACAAGTGGAGACTAAATGCAGCCAATTGATCTTAGTCCATGTAAAGGAGGCATCTAGACGTGAAGCCAGCAAAGTCGAGTCGCAATGGTGCGACTCTGATGATATTCATGATGCATAGGAGCTCAGGAGCCCCATACATCGCGAGGATAGTGCAGGGCCTTTAAACCCAAGGAAAAAGATCTTACTTCTGAGTATTCTAAATTGGAAGGATCAGAAGATGAATCATCTACTTCTATGATTTCTTCCTCCTTATCATTTCATCATATGGTGACCTCAAAAACCTTTTCTATACTAACCTTGATAGCAGTATGCTTTGTGCAGTGCCAAACACTGTGGGAATCTCACTTAGCTTTGGTGGAGTTATACATAGTACATACTATTGGCTACAATATTGCCTCCTGAGTCATGTGATTTGGCTCACAGGGCGTGAAGATATGGTCAATTCAAAACAGCAATGTCATGGAAAGTGTTTTTGAGCTTTTGAACTATTGAATAGGATCTCATCAAATCATAGTATAATTGCCACTATTTGTTAGTACAAACAAAGATATATATATTTATATTATGTAAGACTTCACACACCTCTTTGTTTCTGGTAATAACTATTATTAAATACACTATTTCTATCAAATAGACTATTGTGTTTTTTAAGCTTGGAATAAGCTCTTTTGAATATTCCAATGTTGAAATCATGATCCAACACATACTTACCATTATTGGCAATACATATATACCTATTTTCAACTGTGGGAAGTTACTGGAGGTTATTCATTTCCAAAATGCCCTCTTGATTTCTATGGTCTTACTTGTTTCGATCAAATTTAATAGAGAATGCAAACCATCAGGATGGTCAAAAAATGTGTGCAATGTCATTCTATATATTTCTAGATTCAACAATACTCACATAGTATCATTGGAAGCTTATATAAAACTTGAGAAATAGTGTATTTAAGGATAGTTATTACCAGAAACAAAGAGGTGGGTGAAGCCTTACATAATATAAATATATATATCTTTGTTTGTACTAACAAATAGTGGCAATTATACTATGATTTGATGAGATCCTATTCAATAGTTCAAAAGCTTAAAAACACTTTCCATGACATTGCTGTTTTGAATTGACCATATCTCTATCTCCTGTGAGCCAATCACATGACTCAGCAGGCAATATTGTAGCCGATAGTATGTACTACATATTTATCACTCCACCAAAGCTAAGTGAGATTCCCATAGTGTTTGACAGTGTACGAAACATACTACTATTAAGGTTAGTATGGAAAGGGTTTTTGAGATCACTGTACATTGCTGTCTTCAAAAGCTAACCTATATCCTAATTTGACAGGGGCTATTTCTTACAGTGGTGAAGAATGTCTTCGATTGCCAAGATCAGTTCTGAGATATCCAGTTGAATTCCTTTCAGGTCCAGACAACAATAAAGCATGAGTTGCACAAATACAAAATGTCCTAATTCCCTGCCAATATTGGCCTATTGTCACTGGCACTAGTATGCATGTTGATATGTCTTCAGTAGAAGACAGGACAAATTGGCTATCTCTTGATTGCCATGCAGCTGCCCTTATTGCAAGCTATATTTCAGTAGGAATACAACACCTTATGCCTAAAACATAGAGAACTCCTATGGTCTCTGGAGTCAAAGGACCTCTGGGATAAACTCAGAGAGTTACACCACCCCTCTAGGATTGCCAGGTATTTTTCCATCTTCAAAAACATCTTATTTCAACCTAGTCTTGTCATTACCAATAATCTGTAATCAGGAAAGGGTTAGGACAAAGACATAATGCTTTTGCATCCCCTGTTCACTATATTAGGAATCAACCCACTGTTGAGGCACATCAGACTAATGTGATCTGAAATACTCCCACCAATATGAAGTGTCGCAATTGTGGCAAGACCAATCATACTACTGATTGGTGTTGGTTGGCCAACAAGAAACAATTGGGAACTTCCTATAGGAAAGCTAAACCCAAGAGTGCTAATGCAAAAGTATATGAAAGACATTAAAGACAAGAGGAGAGAAAGCCTAAAGGAAAAGACAAGGTAAGACCTAGAACCCATTACATCAGTAATATTGATGATGACTACCTAGGCGAAGATGACGGTACTATAGATCTTGCATCTATAGTCATCAGTCAAGATGATAAAGATGCATATAATCATCCAATAGTTATCCATATTAAGAAGTTACCAGAACCAGAATCGGATTGTCCAGTTCCTGAACTGGAACCTATCTATGATCATTGGGAAAAAATGATCAAGATAATGAGATGTTTGATGATGGAATGACCCTTGTTAGTGAGTCAACTGAAACCTAGATGGACTTTCACCTCTTTCCATCTGACTTTTGGATCTCAGCCTGACCAGCGTCACACTGAGTATGCTTTCATTGTTGGCCAAGAATCTACTGGCAATCCTTTGAGAGATATGTAATTGCCAAGCCAAGAATAGAATATAGAAAGGAGGTTTGGACAGCAAAGATTTTATTTATTAGACTGATGACCCATATGACAGAAAAACTGGATATTTTGACTCAGAATATAATTCTTCTTCTTACCTATATTTTGCCAGAACAGCTGAGATAGAGATTGAATGACATTATACTTGAGATCATTGGATGATCGACAGTGGTGCTATACACCCCCTATCATGAGGACTTTGTCTCTTTTAGTGATGAGAAGAAAATTTGTGAAGTTGCTAATGGTTCTAGAATGAAAATGACTAGTCCTGGTCATATAATCATCATACATGAAGGGAAATCCCCTATCATCTTGTGAGATGTCTGGCATTCACCAGATTTCCCATACAGATTGATGTCATCGCTAGCATTTATCTGATTAGGTTATCATGCCAAGATTAACAAACAAGCTACAATCATTCAGAACAAACATAGCCTGGAAGTGTTGTGAGCACATGCCATTTCACAGAAAGGTTACCTTTATTGGTTTCAGTCATTTCAGATTAAACCTATGATCGGGTCAGTAATGTCTTTACAAGATGAGGATTCTATGCACTTAAGGCACTATCACTTGGACATAAATCATACAATGTGATACGTAATGCCTACAAACCTTGTTTAAGAGTACCTCTTCAGAGGATCTCCCCTAATAACCCACCTTGCCATGGATGTGCTTTGGGTAAACATACTCAGAAATCTCACCCAGAATCTCAAACTTGTACATATAAGGTTTTATTCCTTGTTCACACTGATCTTCTAGAGATGCCTACTCTTTCTCATAATCAGAACAGGTATATTATTATCTTTTTGATGATTACAGTTCTTATGCATACATTGCCTTCCTTAAATGGAAATATGATGCATTTAATGCTTTCAAAAGCTACCTGGCTATGGCCAAGCAATTGACTGGAACACTTCTAGTCTCTTAATATTCAGACTGAGGGGGAAAATACTTGGGAAATGAATTCCAATCATTTCTCACTTCGAGAGGTATTAAACACCAATTATCTATCACTAGAGAACCACAATAGAATAGATGAGCAGAGTGATTTAATCAGACTTTGCCAGATAAAGTCAAGTAATGATTTATCATGCATGTCTATCTAAGATATTCTGGCAAGATGCCATGGAGACTGCTGTTCATATTTATAATCATCAACCTATGAGAAGATTAAAATGGGCTACTCCTATATCCTACTAGAATACTAGCATGGGAAAACCAGATGTTTCTAGTTTTAAGGTTTTTGGATGTTGAGTTTATGTCTTCTTACATAAGGAAGATCACAAAGATAAGCTCTCATCTAAAACTAAAGAGATGATCTTTATAGGTTATACTCAAGGCATCAAAGGCTATCACATATGGAACAGCAACCAGAAAGTTCACCCTCACCCTCACCCTCATCTTCTCCACAACCACCACCTCTTCCTGATCCTGCTACATCCACTTGAGCTGGTAGACCACCACCTCCTACACCACCTACTGTACCTTGATCACAGAGAGTATGGATGCAGAGAATAATACAGGATAATCTACTGTATATGAAAACTTACCACCAATACAAATTGAAAGAGATTTGCTGAGATTAGGAGATGATCAGGATATTGGAGATCTAGAAGAAGGAGCATGCAATATGAGTGCTCACTTTATGAAAGCCATAATATCCATTGCTGCACCAGTATTTGATGTACCAAGACAATACAAAGACACCATAAACTACCTAAAAAATGGATAAAGG